>BGPT01000378.1:63963-78963 GCA_003297045.1 Symbiodinium sp. clade C Y103
TATGTTGGGCCCATGTTGGGCCCATGTTGGGCCTATGTTGAAGCATCTTGGGCCATGTTGGGCCTATGTTGGGGTTATGTTGGGCCTATGTTGGGGCATTTTGGGCCATGTTGGGCCTATGTTGGGCCCATGTTGGGCCTATGTTGGGCCCATCTTGGGCCATGTTGAGCCCAAGTTCGGCAACTGAGCCGATTTCACGNCGTGGAAAAACCCACGATTCTAGAGCAAAAATGGGCCCCCCCCCCCCCAACCTAAAGCTTAATAGCTATTGCAATTGCTTACGAATCACGCGTGCCAACAAAAAACGCCTCGGCACCTTCGGTGCGGGCGGACTTCGTACTACAATCCTTCCGCAACGTACCTCCCAGTACTACTTCGTACTAAAAGCCTCGCGCAAAGTCCCCCCAAGTATGCCGCATACTGCAAGCCTTGCACAAAGCCCCTCCCAGTACTACTTCGTGTAACAAAGCTTGCACCAATCCCCTCCAATACTACTTTGTATTGGAAAGCTTGTAGGATACTACTTTGTACTACGAAGTCTGCACAAAACACGTCCCAGCCTCAAACAAGTCTGAAACAGGCTTGGAAACTACAGTACTTCGTACCACAAGCCTCACTTCACACTGTACACTTCACACTCCACACTTCACGCACGCACACACACACACACACACCACTCCACACTCCATACTGCACACTGCACACTGCACAATGCACGCTTCACGTGTCACACTTCACACTCCCACTCCGTGCTTCAGACTTCACGCGTCAGACTTCACGCATCAAACTTCACACTCCACACTTCACACCTCCCAATTCACACCCCAACCCCACGCTTCACACTGCACACTTCACATGTCACACTTCACACTCCCACTCCACACTTCACACGTCACACTGAGTCACACTCCAACTCCACACTTCACATGTCACACTTCACACTCCCACTCAACACTCCACACGTCACACTTCACACTCCCGCTCCACACTTCACACACCACGCTGCACTCTTCACGCTCCACACTTCACGCTCCCCACTTCCCACTTCACACTCCAACTCCACACTTAACACTCTACACTTCACACTTCACACTTCACACGTCACACTTCACACTCCCACTCCACGCTTCACACTTCACACGTCACGCTTCACACATCACACTAAAGACTTCACACTTCACACTCCAGACTGCACACTTCACACGCCGCAGGCCACACTTCACACTCCATACTTCACGCGAGTGCCACGAAGCCCCACACTTGCCACACAAAATGCACTTTCACCACGCAGCGCGTCACACCTGAGCGCCACGAAGTCCCACGCCTGCCACGCGAAATGCACTCTCACAGCTTCCATAGCATCACGTTTTGTAGCAATTCCTATTGGCACAGTGACACGCAACGGGTCGCAAACAATCCACCACCCCCAGACCCCCCACCAGGAAAACAAGAGCCCTTCGCTACGCATTCGGGAATACAATAACCTAAAAAAGAAAATACAATCTTGTGTAATACAAGTAGTTCCCGGGTAAGCCGAAGTTTCAAAATTGAAACACCTATAGCTTATAGAACCGAACCAAGGCTGGGCCTAAAGTAGAGTATAGAATAGTAGTATCATATAATATAAAATCTGAAATACACAAAATATAATATATATCTAGTAGTATCTAATTTCTAATATATAATATATTTTATGTAGTATATATGTTTCCTCAATAGAATGTATAATGAACAATATATAATATACAATATATATCATATAGAATATATATCATATAGAATATATACATCATATACAATATATATCATATACACTATATATATATCATACACAATATATATAATATACAATATATATCATATACAATATATATCACATACCATGTATATATATATAGATATCATATACACAATATATATATATCATACACAATATATATATATAATATAGAATATATATCATATACCATATATATATATATACATACATCATATACAATATGTATCATATACAATATATATCATATACGATATGTATCATATACAATATATATCATATACGATATATATCATATACAATATATATCATATACAATATATATCATATACAATATATATATATATATCATATACACTATATATATATATCATACACAATATATATAATATACAATATATATCATATACAATATATATATCACATACCATGTATATATATATATATCATATACAATATATATACATATATCATATACAATATTTATCATATACAATATATATCATATACAATATATATCATATACAATATATATATATATCATATACATATGTTATAGTATGATATGATATAATATGATATGATATAATATGATATGATATAATATGATATGATATAATATGATATGATATAATATGATATGATATAATATGATATAGTCATATAGTATGATATAACATGATATCATATGATGTAATGAGATATACTATGATATACTGTAATATGATGTAATATAAGATAACATGATATAATATGATGTAATATGATAGAATATGATACAAGATGATACAGTATCACATTACACCATGCATATTCTACATAAGACTAGATTGTATAAATAATATCAAATATGTGTTTTTTTTCGTTTGCTTCATTTGCATCTCCCTTGCTATGTTTCTTCAAGTTCCTGGATTCCGCCGTTTCCGCTTTGTGGGCCTCCTTCGAAGTCTTGGAAAGCAGGGGGCCCAAATGCTTCTCCACCTAAGACTTGAAGATACTTGAAGTGAGTAGCTGAAGCTATGCCACCTACAGCACAAATGCATTGCGGTTTCCATGAGTGGAGCGACCAGGTACAGAATAACTCACAGCTGCCAAATCTTACTTCAGAATTGAACAACAGAGCCCTCCTCTCTTCGTACCAAACCGTTGAGAACAAACCCAACAAATTGCGTTTGAAATTCTGGGAAGGGGGCTACTTGCAAAGAGTTTTGGACAGCAGCGACCTCAGGCAGAGTTCCGGAGATGAAAGCGTTGATGCTTTTGCAGGCTTTGCTAAGTGTATCAACGTGATTTTCCGCATCACCTACTATCTTTTGGCTAAGTTCTTTGAAGACCACCCGGTAGCAATTACGCTTTGTAAGCAGAGACCCAAGTCTGGTGGCTGAGGCATTGTGATTGCCCTTGCAAGCAACTACATTTGTCCATTTTGCAAGCTGTAAAGCAATTGTCGAGAGCAAGCTCGTCTCACATACGAACTCTATGCCATATCCCATATGCGAGTCATGTGGGAGACAAATCTAAGTCTTTTATCTCTCAAGCGTTCCAGGGCTGTGCACTTGTGGCAGTCAGCCTTGACATCCCGCAATGCAATTTTGTACGAGTTGGTAGATGATGTTTGTATATGTTTGTATGAGATGGTACGAGTCGTGCAATACGAAGGCTTGCAAGATCTTGCAAGTTAAACGATTCGGTATCCGTGTTCCCTCCGTATCCCTGCCTTAGCATGAGTTTCTGATGCAAGTAACGACATGGCAACTTCGCAAGAACTGTGCCAAACGCTTGCTGTTTGAAGCTGGACCTCAAAGGAAGGCTTGCTTCCACATTACCTTTAGCCAGGAGATGTGTTCATCAGTCTCTAGTCTTGCAACACTCTTGCATTCACATTGAATACTAAATGTCTACTCAAATGCTGCAAAGGAATTCAAAGGAATTCAAAGGATCTATGTTTGGGTTCCTGTTGAATTGCAATGAATTGCAGAACGGCAGCCGGGTGGAGCCACAGCACATGACGTATGAGGGCGCATGAGAAATCATTCGGATGTGTTAGAAGATGTCAGCAGGAATCATTAGGAGAATCTCGCAGAGTCTTGGAACTTTGATTCCTCTGACCTTCTTTTGTGCCATCATGTGCCATCTGTAGATCAATCTAGAGATTAGAGTAATCCAATCATGATTTATCCATATCAAATACATCAAAACTTCCCTGGGGCAAGTCGCGTCTTTTTGACTCGTGATCTGGCTGCCAAAGCCTCTGACCTTGGTAGAAGTTTGATGAAGTTCCGCAAGTAGAAAAGCATGGCTGACATGTCCGACATGGTCGACTACACTATCTGCATCTAACTGCACACTACATATTCCCTGCATGTGCCACACATTGCCACACCACGCACTCCAACCCTAAGCTTTTCACTGAACTTGTGTCATCAAGTCGATCAAGTGCAACGCTTCATGTATGTCGGCCTCAGCACTACCACATTGCAAAGATATTACCAGCACCAAAGAGCGGCTCGATCCAGCTCCTTTGGCTGTTTGGAATGATTGTGAAGCCATTGAGCCTTCACCCTCGCAACGCGCTTGTTCTTCAATTCCAAGCCCTTCATCAAGTGTAGCTCCTGTTCAAAAAGTTCATTGTGCGCTAATATTGCACGCGTATTGCGCACTTATTGCACACGTATTGCCCAGGTATTGCACGGCACGCATATCTGCGCATATCGAACATCATTAAACATTGTCAAGCACTGTCCAACACTGCATCTGCGCAGGGCTTTACGGAACTGCCCCACGCACCTTGTCCTCGAGAAACGCTTGTGCCTCTGTCAATGGCATTTCCAACCTGAAATTCAGACCTGAAAAACGGGAACAAAGCAGCAAAGGAATGAAAGTCTACGCTTCCTTGGGTCTTGACTTGCTTCTTGACAGGAAAAAAAACATGATTGCCGGAAACCTTGCTGATGAATCGTCCAATCAGACCTGCCTACATCGATGAAGATGCTGCTAGTGTCTGGAACAAATGCTTTGACGTAGAACCTCACAATGGACTCTGTGCTATCTCAAAGATACACTCTTTTGGATCATTCACTCGCTGTGCACCAAAAATATCTGATGCACCCTTACTCCCTCTGCACCCATACTTCAATGGAGTGACGTAGCCTTGAATTGAGGTGCGACTTCTAGCCAGGTCGGGTCAGAAATGCATCAAGCATCAACATGAACGCAAAGCAAAAACCTGGGTTTTGATGCAAACTTCAAACAAATATATTTGGACTCAAGCTGACATCCCAGTTCAACACTGGTCTCAAGCTCTGATATGTCGTCCTGCTGCAGACTGGCTGTGGCCCTCTACAGTCTGGCATGTGACTATCGATGGCGACCACCCAGCCCCTTATTTTTCCTTGCCCAACCTGCTGGTGTGCTGCAAGACTGTGCTAAACTCATGACTTTCTTGCGTTGTCATAGAATCCCTTGTCCTTTAGCAGAAGGCTGATGTTTCTTCTCAGTGTTTTGCACCTGGCTTAGACAAGACATATGCCCGTCTCAGAATTTGATGGTCTGAAAGTATTGGACATAGACAACACTGATAAACCCAAGGATAAACCCCAGGCAAGCATTGGTCTCGGACTCTTCCAAGATAGCTGTAGCCTCTCTTATTTCCTCAAGGCACCGCCTTAATTTGAAGCTACGAATCCAAGGAGTTGTGGTGGCTTACCTCCTGGCCTCCTAGAAATTGAATTTGCAAGCATTTGCAAGCCAAAGGCAACAACTTCCAGAGGCAAATCAAACTCCAAGCGCATTTCCATATCTGATCAGGGGTACACATTTGATTTTGGTAAGGTATCAGCTCCAATCGAATGAAAAATATCGAGCTATTTCCATATTTTGCCAAATGTCAAACAAACCCGCCAAGGCGCTCATGATCTGCTTTGAGTACACGCTCCACAAAGCTTTCGTACCTCGGCCAACGTCGACAAAGGTCAACAGCTTCTCCAATTGGTCTCCTTGAATCTGACTCGGCAGACTCTGCAACTTTTTGAAGCCATGCTTTGTGGCTCGCTGCTTTGGTGGTGTTGTTCACCCCAAAGTCTCAACCCACCCTTCACTTGCTGCGCTGTTAGATCTGCTTTCTCCTGAACCTCAATCATCTAATTTCACAAAAGGCTGTGTAATTCCAATCTTGCTCATGTTTGCAATCCATGAGTTCAAGCGAAGTATGGCAATGAGATAGCCACAGACTTGCGAAAGTCATCGATCTTGATGGCAGTTCTTATTCCTGTGCCTCGCTGCAATCACATTGCTATTTCATTAGCACAAAAAAAAAGGAACCAGTACTGTACTGGGTGCTCTTTGATGGCTGTCTTTCAATGCAGGAACAAGACTGCTGAGGCAGCAGCAAATGCTTGCAGCTTTCACGTCTCGCCAAGCCTCCGCAAATCTAAGAATTGCAAGTTGAGAATTTCGCACATGTGTCATTTTGTTGAACATTCCCGGGGTTTCGTGATTGAATGCCACAAGTGTGTGGCCCGGCAGTTGTGCCTCGCGATAGTCCTGTCGCCACGGCACACCATGCCTTGCACACAATCAAGGCCGTTGAGCTTTTGCTACGTGCGGTGCAGCTTCTGTGCTGGGAATCTTTGCGCTCTGACCGCTGCAAAGTCATTTCGGACTGACATCCACATGGTTTGGAGCAGTTTTCACCAAGCCTTCTATCAACTCGCTATCGTTGCGTCTCTTGAATCAATGCAAGCTTGGCCTTCGTTGCCTCCAAGTTGGCTTGTTCAGCGCATCTTTGACCTCAAGGTCCAAGGCTCTCCAAGACACAACATCTGGACAAGCAGCATCAAATGGCAAACAATAGGTCAGTAGGCGTCCAGTACGGACTTGGCTCACAACTCCAAGGTCTACGGCTTTTTGGCCTCAAAAAGCTGTCACAAAAGTAATGCCGGTGACAAGTTGCTTGTGAATCTATGCTGAAAAACATGCTTAGAATGCATGCCTGCTTTAGCACCAGCACCCATCCACAACATACTAAGTTCATATTTGCCTATGTTTACACTCCACGAAGCACCGGTGTCTACAGAGAGGATATTCCCGCTAGCCTACGACCCACAGGCTGGAGAGCAACAGGAATGCAAAGCACGAGGCACATCCTGCACAAAACAATGAAAATGCAACCAGCTTACAAACAGAGAAACCTGTATCTATCTATATGATTCTATATGTACATATATACTTCAAATCGAACCAATGCATCAAACGTATGTATACAACGGAGCATGTCGCGGCACAAGTCCGCCTATCAGCAAGCGATCGGCCTCATTGATGGGCCGAAAGAATCAGGATTGGATCACTCTGCTATGGCAGGTGTGGATGCACAAAAACAGCATATTGTGCCGAGCGGCAAAATGAAGGCATGTTTGGACTTATTCAAACTTGTTCGGAATGATCATGAGTTGCAAACATTCTCCAGGGATCACGCCCACTGCTGCTGCGAGCGCACCAACTCCTTTCTGCTTTGGGCCTTGAGTCAGAACTAAAGCAGTTGCAGCAAGGAGACAAAGGAAAAAGCAAACGAAAAGCTCCTTCATATTCCTTCTACTCTTAGCCCTAGTCCCTTGTCTCAACCTGTCTTTAGGGCGCAACAAGCACATCTACAAAGGGCAAATACATGGAAGTAGGATCAAGTGGTCTCAGATTCCCGCAACCAATCGCACAAGTCTGTCCTGGCAGTGCCAGGTTGACTTGAACCGAGTCTCAACCATTATATATATAATGTCATATTATCCTACCAGGAACCAAGTATGAACTCTTGCAAATGGCGTTAGGGTTTTCAGTATATCCGCAATTGCAAAAATGATAGGAGCCCCAAATTCTGACTGACAGAGCCTTGTGTTTGGGAGACTTCGTAGAACGGATTTTGGCCAGACCAGAGCCCTGCAACTCCTCAAGTCAAAGCGCAAAGAAATTTGGTGAGTACAGTGAACGGCTCCGCAAGAACCTTTCTGCAAACGGACCCGCAAACACTTCTTTTTGAATTTGCAAGCATCAGAAACCAACCCTGATGAGAGGTCCTGCAACGTAACATACCCTTCTGCTAAACGAACCAGTGTAAAATTTGGTGCAATCAGAAATCCCAGTGGACATCAAAGAATAGTTCGGTCATTTCCCTGTCAAAAATAGAGCAGCTCGTGGTCATACATATGATATCATATGATACACACAATCGCCAAGAAGAATTTAGGGTGAGGAAAGCATCGAAAACATCATGCCATTGGCAGTTCTTTTCCAAACTTGTCTTCCGGCAAATCCAATCAACAAAATGAGCCAATGTGTATGTCTATGCAGAAGATGAATACGAAGCACGTGCAAAAACGATCTCTGTACAGCTCTTTTCTTATGCAAAGCAGTGCAAAGCAGTCTCGCATGTCTGGCATGTCGTGCATAGCGGTCTTGGCAAGGGCATGGCACCGCTCCTTCTCGTCGAGCGAGTCGAGCCCAAGCAAGATCAGGGCAGCGAGAAAACTGCAGATGCCCGCCAGCACGAAGGACAGGCTTCCAGGACCAGGCCAAATCTCAACAGACACAAAAAGAGAAGAAAAGGAAGAAAATCATCTCAAATTGGTCAAAACTTGCACTGCATGAACTGCTTTTATCTCGAACATCCAACATGATCAACATGTCTAGATATGTCTAGTATATTCAATGACTCTAGTTTCTTGATGTTTCTTGTCTGCTTTGTGGTGTGTGAAACTGACGGGTGTCGTGACGTTCTGGGATCTGGCCTCCAAGCGATGGGGCTGAATTGCAGCCTCACCGTTTGTCAAGCCATAAAGTATGCGAGCAACTGATGGCCTGCCAAGACCGGCCAAGACGATGTTTTGAAGTTTTCAAGTGACCAAACAAATCTGACAAATCAGATCAGACAGATGATCAAAGCATATCAAAATCATCCATTTACTAAGGAGCAGTGATCCCATTGATAAATTTCAAACTTGACAGCTGCACCGCAATCGGGTGGCACACCAGCTGGACAATGCAATCGTAGCGACAAAGCAAAGGAGTGCATCTGCCAAAAGAAGAAGCGTTGCAAACTTCGGTATCCTGCAGAGATCTACACTGCGAACTGAATAAAGGAGTAACATCAATGGCCACAATGCCAGTACACAAGGAGGCAAGGGAGCATTGTCATATTAGCATCTTAGTGATATTAGTACATATATCATATATCATATACCATCATATATCAACAAACCTTTGCTGGTCCAAACAGGGAGTGCTTCCAAGGATTCCAAGGGCAGACATATCTTCTTGCCGTATGATTGCGGTCTTCCATTCATTTCCTTTCTTCCACACGATTGGCTGGAGCATCAGTGGAAGGGTAGCAAAACACTACCATGCCCTAAATGATGTCAATTACAGGATCGATTTCTTGTTCTTTGCACCTTTCAAAAAGAGGAGCTGCGAAACAAATGCTGGACGTAATTCACTGCGCTGCGGCTGCACCACGATTTCGTGGTCTTGGTTGACGAATGTTGATTGTTTGAGTTCTACCATCCTTGAGCTGCTTCCAAGGTGTGAAGGGCTAGTATTGTGAGAGGAATTCGATGCAATATGCTTCTGGTGCAACAAAAACTCACTGTAAGAGTGGTTATTTTTCTATGAAGAAAGTTTTTAGTGTCCCAGATTCTGGTGTGTTTATGGGTCTTGCGTGGGAACTTCTATCGCAATACAAAAGTGCTAAAGATGTCGGGTGCTAACTCTGCTGCTACAACAGACTTCAGGGCAAAAAAATATTGCGTGAATTTGTCTCAAGGGCGTACTTGCTTTGCATGTTGGACCTGGTGCCTACAGTCAACCCTTTCAAAACATGCTGAGCCCATGCTGAGACTATGGCTATGCTGAGGTTCCATTGCGCCATTTGGGGGAAGTTGGTTTTGGGTCTTCGTAAGCTCAGAAACCTAGAGGCCATTCAACGAAGCAAGCAATATATTTTTCCCCTTGGGTGCCAATATTTGCTCAACATGGCTTGGATCATGTTTTGTTCTAGCATCTTAAAATAAGGCACAAAATGGGACCTCAAGATGCCTCAAGATGCCTCAAGATGCCTCAAGATATGCACAAAATAGGCTCTGGGCACAACATCCCAACAATACGAGTTCAATATCCACAAGCTCCATGATCCAATCCCAACTCCTGGTATTCCTACACGATCCAGCGGCCAAGAGACTGACCTGGAAGCTGTGTCCAAACGTGCCCCTACATTGTTGAGTTCACGTATCAGGCTGAAACTCCGCCAGAAGGATTCAGCCCACTGTACCCACCATACTTTTGCAATATCTCCCAACAAATGTGAAAAGTAGGTCTACTTTCACGAGTCGGTTTTTGGGCACTTAGCTACCTGCAGCAACGGTGGTGAAGTGCTGTGTATATTCGCAGAAACTCTCAGGCACGAGCAGCTACACAGGATGCGATCAAAGAAGCGCCTTGAGGATGTCACGAAACGGTTTCACGTGAAAATAGAATTGAAGGATCTTGCAGAAAGTTGAAAATCTGTGCCCTACCGGGTCATATCCTTATCCCTTTTGGCTGAGTTTTTCTCTGGACACATGCATGAAGGCTTCCGCTGCCACAATTCGAGGCTCCTCAAGCGCTTTTTGCCACACCAAATTCAGAGAGAATGTCGAGAGACAGCACGCAATTACAAAAAATGCGAACACAGAAAAGCAAAAGACTGTGTGGAAAAAACCAACGTGTCGAGGCTTGCTTCAAGAATCTTCAAGATGAATAAGCATCACATGCCTGCAACTGTGCCCACGGGATCTTCTGCATTGACAAAGATGGTGGTGCCTAGCAGGCGCTCTGTACAGAAGACTGAGACTGTGTCCACCGGGACTGTTCCATTTCACGGCTGGAGGAAACTGCACCGGTTGGCTCTGCCGTCACTTGACCGCTCCTTCTCCCATGGGCGCATAGGATCTTGCCGCAGAATCGCCAGGACATCCACCGACCTTTTGCAGATTTCTTGGACTCAAGAAAAATAGAACTTCTGGATTCTCTGTGATCCCACCTCAGTCCGAGAATACAGCTGACATCGTGTTCGCAAAGCGGAGGCTGCGCATGTGCCCTGAGCATTTCTCATTCAGACAAGACAGCAATGACACAGCAGTGGGATTCACGAATTGGCCAAAAGTTTGGCAAATTGTGAAAGCGTGACAAGCCTAACCCAGTCGTCGGACTTCCAGCATGCCAGGTGCAGCCCCGCTGACGCTAAGCTCAACCTCATGCGGGTAAAGCACGCTTGAATTTGACCACAAAAAAGCAAAACAGAATGTAAAAAATAACCCGACACATATTACAAGAAACATATCAATACATTTATTATCATCTATTGTAGATTTGTGTCACGGTCACATGCTTTTCAGACGTGATAAAAAGATAGAAACTGGGTATGCCGCGGTATGCCCAACAAGGCAACATAAAGGATGAATAAATCCTTCTCACGGAAAGGATGAATAAGGCCGGATCAAGAACGGCCAGCCGCGCATGGACACTGGCTGACTTGGGGGCAAGCTATGGAGAAAAACGCTGAATCAAGTCAGACCGTTTGGACCTCTATGGAATTCTGAAGATTTCTTGTGTCCTGGAGCAACCTGAGGAATGCTCACAATTGACAGTTTTATACAGTTTTAACTTTATATGCCATCAATGGCCATCAATGGCCATCCACAATTGCCCATGTTTGACAATGCTTAGGCTTGAGCTAAGCGATCGCAACACTACAGCACATTGCAAAATATTTGCATAATACTTCAATTTTGCCGCCTACACTGCTCTCGCATCGCAACATACATCAAACATACATCACAGCTCCCAGAGTGGATCACTCCACGATCTTTGCATCTACTGCCCCGGCCTTGAAAAGTCAAATGAGAAAAGGAGAAAACAGCGAGAAATGCAGTAGGCAACATGATCAAACTCAGACAACGCAGGTGGGTCTATATCGTGGATACATTAGTGTGCAAAATCAGGACAACAAGGTATGACAAGCAGGCCCATATGAAATCAGGAATGGAATCTTGCCTCTAGCTCAACTTCGTCCTCGCAAAAAGCAACGGACTCAGCATGTGTGCATGATTGCGGCTAAAACAGTCAATGCATCTGTCTTGATTCGTCGATTGCTTTTCAATGCTTTTCACGGGAAAAAAGAGATACAGGGTGATACTATATGCACCATATGCACCTGTGTATCCGATTGGTCTTCCGATTGGTCTATTCATTTTATTTCATTTTCGTATATACATATGTATATATATATATATTTATTTATATATCATATGAATCATATACAGATATTGTATGTTTTATGGGGTTTATGATTTGTTGTCGTTTTGTGAAGCCTCCTCCATGGCCGCCGCCAAGTGGCAATCGATAAGGCTTGTGACAGCTGTGGACACTTGGCTCATGCTACTCAAAGCTGCTTGAAGCTACTTGAAAAACAACTCCTTAAAACGAATCAAAATTAGATGAAGCTACCTGTCTCCGTATATCTCTGTGGCATTCCATTGTTCTTTCTCTTCAGGCATATGTAATCACGCGATATCACACGTCATTTTCTTGGTTTCTTTGCATTGTGTGGCATCAATCTGTTTTTTTGTACAGCATTCCTGTCCCGGGGCCTAGTGCTTCCACAGGTCGTGGATGTTCTGTTTAAGTGTAAGTGCGGTCCGGTGCATCGATATCACAATGGCATACGATTGCTGGCAGTGCAGTTCTTCATTGGAATTCTTGAAATCTTGAGGCCATGCTGCAAAAAGGTGGAACCTACATGAATTAAATTGAATTAACAAGGCTTTCAAATCGTTTCAAGGATCCATCAAAAGCTCGGACTGTTCCAAATGACTTGCTTCAGAGTGTCGGATTTCTTTTGTCAGAAAGTTATGCGGCCCGCATTGAGTGCCGCATAGAGCCATTTGTGCCTGTCGAGAAATCCAAGCACCGTCAAATTCACGCTTGTATTACATCTTGTATTACATCTTGAATCCTTCTAAAACTGCTCGATCCTGTCGAATCGTGTCTGTGGGTTCAAGGCACCATCTGTGCACAGGGTGGCCTTGTCGCGCAGCCTGTTTCCAGCTGAACACGAGATCATTAACACCATCTTTGGCATCACCGCCTCACATGTCGCGTCGCATCTTCACACTTTTGCTGTCATTCCAGCACGTGCGACACTTTGCCAAGCAGTTAGAAGAGAGCCAGAAGAGTGAAAATATGTGAAAATAGTCAGCTTATTCAGACATCCTCACCGATTTGGGCGAGGCGCTCTACGCTAGTCCCCGAGATTTTGCAATGCCAAGTTGTCCATACTGCATGCTTTGGAAGTCTTTGGATATGCTTGGCCTGCTCCAAACTTTGCCAGAGCGATGAGTGTGCTCGGAAACCTCAAGACGGTTCACTCATGTTCTCCATGACAGAAATCCAATGAAATTCCTTTGTACGGTCCAATTCAATTCATTTAAATTCGCGCAATTTCCACAACAGGCGTCCCCAACTCACTCGTCTAGGTCCGGCGCAGCAAACTTTTGCAGTCTTTGTCTCTCCTCGCTCAAATCTTTGTATTGCAATCTCAATACCTTCTATTCAGTCCCAGCTGTACTTGCTTCCCTGGCATTAGCATGTGGATGCATGCACGTGTTGATATGTTTTGTATTTTCTTTGTGATCACATCTCAATTTAAGCCTTTAAGCCTTTTGTGTCCTGTTCAGCAAGGGTGAGGTCTGGCTTGAAGCGCTCAACCTCACAAAGGGCCACGTGGATTTCTGACACTCCAGATCAAACAGCAAAACAGTGTGAAACAATGTGCATGGTTAGCAAAGGGCTGAGTACTAACCTGGTGAGAATACGGTCATTTTGTCCAAAGTGAAAGGCCTTCCATCCTTTTCCTGGACCGAGCCCTGAACCACGCTTAGCTTTCCAAAGTCACCTTGCCCTGAATGAACTGGAGCAGGAATGACGGGTCTCGTTCGCACCTGGGCTATGTAGAAGCGCGCCGCGACGCACCGCGTGACTCACCACCTGACGCGGCTTCTGTAGCGCCTTGGAGGCTCTTGGAGTCCGCATTCCAACGCCAATTCCAATGCCTCGAGTCTCATAAAGTCAAAGATGAATTCTCATGCCAAAGTGTCCACCACACGCTGTCCACACAGCTGTTCGATGCGGCTTGTCACTGTGTTGACACAGCCTGGAACAGTCCCTTTCGGTTTTGCACCATCTCGGTGGCCACCTGCAGCTTTCAGCTCTCTTCAGTTCTCTTCAGTTCTCAATTTCTAGACGTCTCTAGTCTCTCAGCTCTTTTATCTTTATCTGCTCAACGCCTTGCTCAACACCTTTCTCAACACCTTCACCGTGCTTCACGGTGCTTCACTTCTCTTGACGTGCCTGGACCTCCAGCTGTTCTGCGCGGACTGATGCCTCGGAATTCGGAAACTCCCAAGAGAACCCGCAGCCAGACCGATACGAATTTGATACGAGCCACTCCAGCGGTCATCGTCTTCAGGCCCTCGGACGCCCTCTTCAGTGGAAGGCGGTGGCCTGTGACTGCAGAGAACGAGAAAACGACTGCAGGGAACGAGAAGAAAACTGACTGTGCTGTGGAACATCTGCACAGCGAAGCACAGTGATGCACAGCGGCAGGGCCAAGAGCAACGCTGATCACACCATGTAGTCTGGTCTGATAGCCTGCACAAATGCCAACAGACTCCCACGGATATCTGACAGCAAAAAACATGTATATAAAACAATACGAAACAAATACGTGAGACAAATGTCGCATTGCCAAATGAGATGACCACAAATGAGCAAATGGCCTCCATTGCGGGCCGCGATGGCTGAAGTTCCCAATGCGAGCTCCATCCATTGTGTGCCTTGGTACAGGCATTGCCAATCGGTAGGTGAACACGTAGCACTTTGACACCTCGTTTTTCTATCTGCTTTCGGGCCACAATGCGACGGTCCAGTCGGATGAGGCTGAAACAATGACCTCGGCCAAGAAGGCACTTTCCAGCTACACATGACCAGTCTGCCTCTCAGAACGTGTCGGAACGCTTTGGGGCTTGGGCAACTTTGCCACTGATCTCAAAGTGCTGCAACCTGAGAAATCTTTCCAAAATCTATCACAAAAATTACAAAACCATGGCAAGCTACGCTGTGCAAGCAGAGTTCGAAGTCAAGTC
>BGPT01000378.1:83963-140787 GCA_003297045.1 Symbiodinium sp. clade C Y103
AGTCTGGATGGAGCGCGGCAATATCGAAGAACCATTAACCGCTAAATTTGTGCAACACAGTGCGATCACATCTTCAGAGCATGGCTTGATTTCCACAATTTATCTTGGTACGCTTGTAGCCGTTGTAGCCGTCCTCTGGCCATCCACTGCTATGCCCTGTCACAGCCAAGGCAAGCTCAGCAGCCATGAGCGGTTTGAATGATCTTGGAATGATCTTGAATCGGCGTGACGAGCGGTCACCAAGCCTTCTCCGGTCTGCCTGGGCCATTGCGGTCTGTGCAGCTTGGTTCAGTTTTTGGCTTCAATGAATAACAAACATCTCCACCATGAGGATGGCCACAGAGTCTTGAATGACATGTATAGGCAAAGCCATATCTCAACATAATCGCAAGAGAGATTGTTTTGGCAGAGAAACTTTGGGTTTTCAATGTGTCCAATCGCATTTTTGTTGATGTTCTGTGTATTATTCAAAACCTGCATCTACATGTCCTATATACACATGTACGTCTATACAATCTAGTAATCTATCCATCCATCCATCAATCCATCTGTCTATCGTGTCTAATTTATCTAATCTACCTAATCCATCCATCTATCTATCTATCGATCCATCGAATCTAATCTAGTCTAATCTAATCTAGTCTATCATATCTCATCTATATCTCTTATCTTATCCTATCTAATCAATCCTAATTAATCTAATCTAATCTAATCCAATCCAATCCATCTATCTATCTATCTTCTACCTGTATGATATGCAAAATCTTTGGTAGCTTAGAGAAGATAAGGTTAAACAAAATGACTCTCTGTGTCTCCATGTAACAAGTGTCGCAAAGTGTGCTTCATACACGCCCTGTGCATGGCCGAGACACTTCAATCTACATCTCACAAGCAGCCAACTGCGGACGAAACCAAAGCACAATTTGAAAAGTATGTTCCCTCAGTTTGTAGCAGTGAGGAAGGCGAATCTGGATAGCCCTGCAGAAGCAGAAGACTAAAGGCGACTCACACCAAACCAAGTCCAAAACGACAGTGTGTTTGGAACGTCGACTAGTCTGACATCACGTGCCTGCGGCTGAGTGGTGTGTGACACCCGCTTGTTCCCCTCAGAGCCATGTTGGCCAAGTTTCTCATGTTGGCCATGGATCAAGATGTATCAAGATCACTCAGGCTTTGGATCGGCCGGAAGATGTCATGTCTCGCACGCACTTGCTGTCAGTTGTTACACAAGGGCCCCGCTGTGGTATGAACCTCAGAGCCTGGCCAAGTACATGAATTCAATAGTTTAGACATGTTTAGACAGAATGTTGCAGATCAACGTTTCAATCTCAACATTCACAGTAAGCAAAGATTTAAAAGCACTTATGGAAGTTTTGTAATTGGTAAAGTACAATTCACTTACAGCACAGATTCACCATTCCATCTACTTCCTGCAAGTGCCTGAAGAGAAGACCTGTATGGCTGTGCGTAAAACATGGTCAAATGCCCGTGCCATAAACCAAAACGCCGTTGGAATTAGCCTACTGTAGATGGATGGGAACTTGGTCATAACCCCCACCCACCGCACTCACATCGAACCTCAAATAACAAGCTTTTCAAAGCAGGCTGAGAAGCAAGATTTAAATCACTCAAGTTTCTTTCTCCTGCTTTGGCTTGGTCATACCATAGCAGTTTGTGTGGTTCATGAAGTACGTTCTGCTAGAGGGAAGCGGCCATTCCCTGTGAACTGCTGTGCCATTGCGTAGCAACGCAAGTGAATCACGGGACACATTGAGACAGACAGAAGGACAATGTTACGGCCGGACGCAACGCATTTCAACTCTGGAAGAAGGTTTCAGATCCGGATGTTTCAAAACGGTTTGAAGCTGGTGTTTCAACACCTTTTCCCAACAGGGGACATCTGGTGGGGGTCTGGTAGTGTGAGAATCTGGGAAGTGTTCCGACTAAACCACCCTCGAGGCTCAGGTGAGCGAGTTGATTTTATTGTTCCAGGCAGTTCGAGGACTTCCACATCCTTCCTGGCCTCTTTAGCCTCTTTAGCCTCCCTAGCCTCTTTAGCCTCTTTAGCCTCTTTAGCCTCTTGGCCTCTCTGGCCTCTTTGTTCTGCGGCTGTGGCGACTGCGCTTCCTATAAGCTCTAAACATCCATGCTGCCATGCTTTAGAAAGTAATTACTCCCATCACAACATCGGAACAGGATCTTGGAAGGAACTGAAAGTGGCTCAAATCCGATGAGACAGGGGACAAGCATGGATAAAGCAAGAAAACGAAGAAAACCGTTCACTAGAAGTTGCACAAAGAAAACTTGCAGTGCTTACAATTTATATATGAAACTGGCAACGGCAGGGCTGCGTGCTTGACACGCCTTTTGCTCTCGCTTGAGCCACCAATCAGTGGCGGATGAAAGATCTGACATGTGAATGTCTCTGATCAATGCTGAACAAGGTTAGATTTCACACCCATCAGTTTTCTTTTGATCAGAGTGCAGCCCCTCCTTTTGTAACATCATTTCCAATCTTCCGGTCGCCATCAATTCGTCCATCTGCGGGCTTTTCATGCTCTTTGTCAAACTGTCAGCAGGCATAGTCTTGGTTGCCACCCACATACACAGCGTGGTTCGATCATCAGGAAGTGCATCACAGTATGTTGGGTTTCCCACCAGCTGACCACGTTCACGCCATAACTCCTGTCGGAGGCTTGTGAGGTCTATGGCCAAACGTTTGTCTGACACTGCAGCTGCATTCACATTTGTAAGATGATCTGACAAGCTCCTGCAGTCAGTGTACCATCCAACTACGGTCTCATCCAAGGCATTGATGTAGTTTTCGGTTCGCTTCATCGCATTGGACTTGTTCTTGATGACATAGAGCAGCTGCCGCATGTGCTCAGCATCTTCTGAGCCTAACCGCAAGCTCAAGGTCTCAGCTTGCAAAGTACTTCTGCAAACACGTTTGATCACCGTGCTTGACCACTGAAGCAAATGAATCTTGCCCTTGCCCGTCTCCAAGAAATCTTTTGAACTCAAAGCCAACAATCTACCAGACTGTGAGCGATGCCCAACAATGTGCCCTTCATTGGTCGCATCATAGCTCGCGGCATGACTTGCATCATTGATACTCAAAACAGCCGCGTCCTCAAATTCAAAGGCATCTGCAGGAAAATGGACGCCACGATTCTTGGTTTCCAAGGCAAAGTTCAGCAATCGATTTGCCATCATCAAATCTTCAACACGCGCCTTCTGTTGAACAGACTGCAACTGATTCACCTGAAAGGCAAGGTCAGGTCTGCAAACACGGCTATACCAGCTGAGACTGCCCACGACCGATCGAAGTTGTGAGATCTCGGAAGTGGTAGCTGGTAGCCCTTTCTGCTTGCGGCGCATAGGCTCGATGTAGATGGCCTTCACACGATCCAAAACTTCAGGGGATGTAATGGTCACACCATCATTGGTTTGGTGAAGCAAACGTCCACAGAACTTGAAAATGCCATCTTTGGAGTCTTCTGCATTTGTGATCCGGAACTTGTAGCGCTCTTGCACTCGGGACATCACTTCATCCATCTCCGGAGTGCCGCACCAAAGCAAATCATCCACGTGGGTTCCCAGCAAACCAAGTACTTGCCCTTCAGCTCCAGGCAAGTAATATGCTGAGGTTTCCATTGGAACTTCCTTGAGGCCGCATTCCAACAAGGTGTCATAGAGCCCTTTCCAAAATCCTCGTGGAGCATCGCAAGTACCATAGACGCTCTTCTCGCAGATCAAAAGTGATCCAGGCTCCACCTCATCATCAGGAATGCCATCGGCAGGAAGCTTCAGCGCCAATTTGCGCTTGATGCGCGTGCCTTGTAAGAAGGCAGCTGAGATGTCTCCACCACGTAGCTTTCGCTTCTTGCAAACTGAAAATGAAATCACAGTGTGCAGGAACAACTGGCTGGATGTAGGGCTGTCAGTGCGCACCTGGCTGTCATTCTTTTCCAAGTCACCTCGAGCCACAAGCCGTGACTTGTATTGTGGTTGACTTGCATCCTCGGACTTGTCCACGTCAACCCAACGACTTGGAATGATCACCAGGTCAGGATTCTCAGCCAGGAACTTGTCTTGCTCAGGGCCAGGAGGCAGTACTCTTGCAGCTTCAAATTGTTTCCAGCTGTTCCACTCTTTGAGCCTGGTTTGATCCAGGGCTTGTTGAACGTCAATTGCACTCTTTCCATAGTTCAGTTCACGTCCAGCTCCAACTTGACGCTTCTTCTTCACAGGCTTTCGGGCCAGATAGGCATCAAAATGGCGATGTGCCAGAAATGCATGAAAGCGTCGCTCTTGGCGCTCTTCCGAATCATCCATTGCTTGTTCTTCTCGAGGAACAGGAATGTTGCCTGCTTCTCGATGCGGTGATCGGGATCGATCACGTCTTGTTGTTGCTGTGGATGTTGGAGGTGGCATAGATCTCAAGTGGTGGCCATCCAAGTTGTCTGCAGATCTTCTCAAGGCTTCATTGAGGCCCATCTGAGGAATATGCTGGTCCATCGCAGGAGTTGAAGGCACTGTGGGGATTGCTGAAGTGGGAGCATGCTCTGACTCAGGTTGTGGCTGTTGTGGTTCCAGACTGGCACCAACAGCGTCAGAGTTTGGTGGTGCTCCACCGGCATTAAAGTCCAAGTCCAAGCCGGGAGGAGCAGGCACATCCATCGGTAAATCCAGACCGGGTGGAGCGCCAGGAGAGTCCATTGATCCACCTTGAGCTCCAGGTTCATTTGGGATTTCCAGGTAAGATGGTTGGTCATCTTCGCGCTGCAAATGCGGCATGACCAAATCATCATGAAAAGGAATGTCCTCCACGCCTTCATTGATGTCTCTTTTGCGTTTCCTGCTTGGCCTCAGTTCAAGAATCTGCTTGACCATCACTTCGGCAGAGGTTGCAGGTCGAATCTGGTTCTCCGCAACTACAATGGGGATGCCTGCATGGATGACCCAAAAGGTTGATCTGCCATCTTTTCCAACGATTCTCGCAGGTCCATGCCAGCGCCCTTTGCGGTGGAAGCAAATCAGATCACCTGGGGCATATGGTCCTCGAAGGGGAACAGATTTGCGGAGGAGAGCTGCACGAACTCTTCGGCTGCTATCAGCTTTGGCAAAACTCATCTTGGCAGCCTGTCGGATTTCCAATTGTCGAGCGAACTGCTCTTCTGGTTCCATCAGTTCGGCATGAACTCCAAGTGCATAGCCCTCAGCTTCTTCGGCAGTGATTGAAGTGGAGTCTGTTGGCAATCTGCCAAGGACCCATTGAGCAGGGGTAAATCCCTGGTGATTCACTCGGCAGTTCTTCACGGTCGTGCTCTCGGCAATGAGCATCTTCATGTCTCTGACACCAATGATCTGCCGCTCTTCTATGGCTCCTTTCAAAACTTCTTTCAACACACCGCCTTGACGTTCTGTGCGTCCAATCTGATATGGGGCTTCCAATGCACCATAGCGCAGCTGAACTCCATGAATCCGCAAGAGATCTTGTACTCGCCCTCGGTGATGAACGCCACGGTCACATGTGAAAATGCGTGGAGCTCCAAATGGTTGAAACCAGCCATTCAGCAAGGCTTCAGCACAAACGCTGCTTTTGGGTACTCCACCAGGCGCCACCCACCATGCTTGGTGATAGAGGGTTCCAAGGCAAATCACAGAAAGCACTGTGTGCCTGTTGCCAGCTGCATCATGTATCTCAAAGCAATCTGCAGAGATCTCATAGTTGAACACCATCTTGTTGGGCTCCTTGACAACTGGCGGCTTTTTGACAGGTTCTCGTTTTCTGCAGGTTTCACAAGCAACATGCCGCACAGCTTCGCAAGCTTCTGAAGATGCCCCTGCAGTTCTCAAAAGTTGAAGCATGGCTGAGTTGGAGCCGTGGCCAATCATGTGGTGCAAGCGGCGAAGTGCCACTCTTGTCTCCCTCGGAGCTCTCAGCCACTTGAACTTGCGAGTTGCTTCCAACTCCATGAGATCTGGAGGGTTTGGCATCTCCTCCATAGCTTCCATTCTTTGAAGTTCATGTGCATCAACTCGTTGAGAAATGATTGGATCTCGGCTCATATCATCTTCGTCGTAGATGTAGTCCAAACTGCCCAGATCAGCGCCATCATGGTCAGCTTCTTCAGTTGATGCTTCATGGAAAGCTGCAAAGACAGTTCTGCTGTGCAAATCATCGAGAAGTCCATTGATGATTGCACGACATAGAGCTTGAGGCCAGTGCTGTGCAAGACGTGTGCGTCGACCACCTTCAAGAGGTTGATGGATGTGGTTGCCATTGCACCTGCGTTGCACATTGTTCTTGATGCCCGGAGATGCAGTCATAAAGCCGGTTGGCTTGAGATGTGGCAAACCATTTTGTTGATCACA
The DNA here is from genome assembly GCA_003297045.1 of Symbiodinium sp. clade C Y103. Classification (NCBI taxonomy): domain Eukaryota; class Dinophyceae; order Suessiales; family Symbiodiniaceae; genus Cladocopium; species Cladocopium sp. clade C. Next base: position 90,345 of record BGPT01000378.1, read on the forward strand.
AAGTCCAAATTCACATTGGTCGCCACGCACAAGCTCCAAAGGCTCACCAGTTTCTGCATCCATTGGTGCTTCGCAAATGAGCTTGTCCATGCACAAAGTATTCCAAAGCTCACTCGGCCATGGATTCTCCACCAAGAACTTGCGGCCACGAGCCATTCGCTTCCGCACCATTCGCTCAATCCATTTGAGGCATGGGTACCAGGCATCACGTTGTTGTAAAATGGCCTCTCTGGTTTCTTCGCCTCTTTGAAGATTCAGGCGACTCCATGAACCCCAAGGACCGCAAACTGGGGCAAAAGTGATGCAGTAGGGATCCATCAGATCGATGTGGGATTCGATCTCAGCTCGCACCTTGGGATCTAACAGATCGGTGCCATCCAGCTTGATGTCGATTGGCGCTGCCACAGGAAGTCCAAGTGACATCGCCATTGAGGTCAAAACTGCGGCGCCAGCAAAGATCTCCATGAGAAAGGTCTTGCAGCCCCTGGGCAAAGGTGTCTGGGCCTTCTTGTTGGTCAAAGTTGCCCAAAGGCTCACGTCGCTGGCTTGAATCTCCTCCACCGACTGCTCCAAGAACTTCCGTTGGCCCTTGCTCAGAGTCTTTCGTGTTTCCTCCTCCACAGCCACATATGTTTCATGCTGTTGCTGTAGCTCTTGATGAAACTTCTGACACCCATGAGCTACGGACAAATCCAANCCTCCACAGCCACATATGTTTCATGCTGTTGCTGTAGCTCTTGATGAAACTTCTGACACCCATGAGCTACGGACAAATCCAAGTCCAAGTCCGCGCCCATGGATGCCAGCTGTTGCACTGAATAAGGTTCATGCGCTGGTAATGAAAAAGGTACTTCAGTTGTTGAGAATGGAATGTCATTGGTTGAAAAGGCATCCATCAAAACTTGTCCAGTTGTTGTGGAAGGATCGCAATCCATGGGCATGTCAGGCTGAGCTTCCTGCTTGGCATCTGAGGCTCCAAACATCGCCAAATGTTTTGGTAGAAGGCGAACTCCAAGCAGGCCATTCATGTTGGTGACAACCAGCTCGGCTTGCAAGGTTGAGCTGTAGACACGATCTTGCTCACCAAGTGTGACCGTCAGGCCAAGCTTCCGCTGGTCAGAGATGGATAGAAGCAAAGGAGCTTCGCTGTTCTCCAGCTCGATGCTGTCGATTTCACCAACTGCCATGCCATCGCCAATCTCAAAGCAAACGTCAAGGTTGCGAACACCTGTAGTGTTGATTGCACCTCCAATGCCTCTGAATCCACCTCCATGGTCCGGTTCCAAAGGAAAATGGTGTTGGTCAATGGTGTTCATGTACCGTTTCAGCCATTTGTCACCATTTGCAGCCTGAGTCCAAAATGGCGATCAGGTCATTCTCAGATCCACCAGCTGTGGTTGGAGTTGTTGCCATCAGCCCAAAACGTGGATTGCGTTTTCTCTGGATGTAGTTGATGAACTCCTTGAGTTTTCTGTTGCTGGTTGCAGACTGGGTCAGGCACCATTCAACATAGTTGCGCTCGTTCTGAAAGATGTCCTGGAAAGTTCTGCCGCGATACTCTCCAAATGAGAGTGGCTTGTTGTCCTTCTCGTCAGCCTGATATGCCATAGCGCTCTGCTGAGATGAGGGCATACTTTCTGACATAGTCATGCAAACGGCATCCATGATACGATGCATGGCACCATAAGACATCTGCTGACATCGATCTTCTGCGGCCTTCACTCTTGCAACGACCAAACAGGTCTTGAAGATCTCCTCCACTTGGTCCATGTTGAAGTTCCCAAGTGGTTTCACCTCAGAGGGATTCGCAGATAGAGTTGCACCAGCAGCTTTTCGAGTTGCATGAGGACCTGTATGGGAGTAGTACCCAGTTGCCACCTTGCCGCATGTAGTGCACGTGTTGCGCCATTGATAGCCATTCGAGCCCTTCCAACTGATGCGGGGATGTGGACATGCATCTTGTTGGGCAGTGTTGGGACCAGGAAGTTGTCCTTGACCTGCTGTGGCATCTCGGCGCTCCTTCTTGAGGATCATGTGGCAATCACGGCACGTCTCAATCTCCACAAACTTGTTGCTGCCCTTCTTGGTGACATTCTTATGCTCGCAGTTGGGATTGCCACCAGGAACTGATGGTGCTTTTGGTACAGCAGCAACTGACGCAGCTTTGGCTGGCGCCGGAAGTGGCTTTGGCAAAGGTTGCAACTCAGGTCGAAAACCAGCCAGCATGTTTCGTCTCCAACGCTCCAAATTGGCAATGTCAGCCGCAGTGCAAAGTGGATGACCAGGCCTAAACTCGTTCCAACGCTCCTTGCTTGCTTCGGCATAGCGAGGATCATCAGGTGAATGAGAGTCCAGCCATTCGGTCAACTGGTCCATGCGGCGTTCTTCCAAAGCTTCAATTGGAGGCAAAACTGGCTGAGCACTCAAAAGAGTCTGAGTGTTGATCACCTGCACATTCGGTGGGATCATGACTGCTGTTGCAATCCCCTCACCGTCAACTTCCATCTCAAGATCTGTCAATTGTTGCAACGCTCCATGCACAACCTCAGTTGAACCCGCTCCAAGAGCTTCCAAAAGAAGTGCAGCATCCAGCTCATCGGATGTACGCATGATGGCTGTTGAGCTCTCGGTGGGTGAGTCAGCAGGCAAAGGCGAGCTGGGCACATGCTCTGCAGCAGAACGTTGCAGAAAGGGTGGAAGATTGTGATCTTGATCTGGTTCACTCTCAGCTTCGGACGTAGGACTGTAGCTGTAAGTCTTCTGCCCATAGTAATGGGTGTCTCTGGCAATGCTGCGTCCACGTGCTGGTTCTTCCGCTCGTGGAACTGACACCAATGGGTTGCTCGCAGCTGCAGCCGCTACCATGTTAGTCAAAGGGTCGGCAAATGAAGCCGAATGCTGAGAACTTGCCGAAGAGCTCTGCAGGAGTGATGAGCTCTGCAAGGATGTAGGCGGAGGCACACACACCCCAGCTGGGCGTGACGAATCATCATTGGGCTCCTTCTTGATAGCCATATATCCAAATCCATCTTGCCCAGGATCTCCACGATGTGAGAAATACACCACTCGTGGCTTGGCACCTTTGTTGCTGGATTTTCCCCCATGTGCTGACTGCGGAGGTCTCGTAGAGGCTTGGCTGGTACCTTGGTGCTTCTTGGAACCACCCTTCTTCTGACCTTTGGGACATGCTGCATCTCCACTCCAGTGTCCTTTGGCTCCACACCGTCGGCATTCTGTGCGGGCTTTCAGCTGAGCCAATCGTGCCTTTCTCTCCTGAAAGGAGACACTTCCAGAGATATCAAATTGTCTCTGTGCCTGGAAACCGCCATGTCCCTTGCCCTTTCCATGGCCTCTGAGAAGATAGGCCTCATGCTCCAATTGCAAAGACTCGGCCGCCAATGCACATGCTTCCTCGTTCTGAAGGTCAAGGCCATCCTCGCACAACAGTGCAAGATTCATCACCAGAAATCCATCCTCGTCCTCGTCATGGGACATGTCATACTGGGAGTCGGCCACATACGCAAGGGTCTCGTCATACTCAGTGTCGTAGCGCTCTTCATCCAATACGGCAGAGAAACCAGTCAATGACTGAGAGCCAGTCTCCCAATCGTCCATGCCAGCTTGCAGATCTTCTGAGAAAAATCCACGGTGTCCACCTTTGTATCTCTGTGGAAACCTTCCAAAACCTTTGTTGCCATGTCCTTTGGACCTTCCAGATCTGCGTTCTCGCTCATGGATGTTGGGGTGTTGTGACAAAAGCTCAGTGGCAATCGTATCTGTTGTCACTCTTCCCTGCAAAACTGTACGGATCATCAAACGCTGATCCTCTGAGATTCCAGCATTGGCCAATGTCATCTCGGCCAACAGCACATCAGGTACCTTCAGCTCCTGGTCTAAGGATTGCAAAGTGCTCCACCAGGAAGTCCGTCTCGCAACGTATGAGGACATTGGTTCCCCATGCTGTCGTGACAACATGCCGCCTTCACGTGATCCAGCTGCATACAACTCACGTGCTTCCTGTTCTTTCCTCGGCTTCAAGTTGTCATTCAACGTCTTCAGCAAAGTTGTAGGGCCAGCGGAGGAAGCTAACACACTGATGTCTACTTGTTGGGCTAGGCGAAAAGCTTGTCCACGAAGTCCTTCCACCAGTCTAAGGCCTAATGGCCCCAGCTTCGACACCTCATCTTTCGACATCTCAGCTTCCTTTGCTATCTTGGTCTTCACTCGGTAGGCATACTCCTGCAGCATGTTTGGGTTGCCATCAAACCGAGGAATCCCAAATTTGCCTTCAGTATTTGCATCATCAGCTTGATTCACCTGGGCATGGCCGTCAGACCGATACCTCAGGTTTTCCAGCAGCGCCGACATGTTGCGCGCCGCCAGCACAGAGGGAAATCGCGATGCCCCAAAAGGCTCCGCTGCCAGTATGAAACTGGCAACGGCAGGGCTGCGTGCTTGACACGCCTTTTGCTCTCGCTTGAGCCACCAATCAGTGGCGGATGAAAGATCTGACATGTGAATGTCGAACAAGGTTAGATTTCACATATATCAACTTACAATTTCTTCACCTCTTTGAAGATTGCACCAAATAACACCCCGTGACATAAATGCGCGCAGCACCTTTCTTCCCCTTCCGAACTCGATCTCCGCTCCCTTCCCTGAGTCTTGAGTGTGGAAAGTAGCGAAGTGTGATGAAGTATGACTACTGTTCACAGTTGTTGCAAGTAATCGGAAGTGATTGGAAGTCAAGGCAAGGTGACAATACATGACAATACATGACAATACATGACAATACATGACAATACATGACAATACATGACAATACATGACAATACATGACAATACATGACAATACGTGACAACTCTGTCTCTGTCTAATACGGAGCAAAGTGGCGTTGAAGTAACTCCGTGGGATGGAGCCTGGAAGTGGTACCCCCGGAGCTGCGAGACGAAATGCCCGGAGAAATTGTATTGAAAACGGTTGAAGTCTCAATAGATTCAACTTTGATTCAACTTCGATTCAACTTTGATTCAACTTGCAAGAAGTATCAATGAAGTATCAATGAAGTATCAGGTGGTCTAGTCATGCCTGTGAGGTGTCGCATAGGCGATATCTTCTTGAGCTGGCACCATGTCCAGCCGAGGTCTCCTGTAAGAGACTAAGCTGAACTTGGAAGGCGCAAAAAATCGAAACAAATCGAAGTGCCTTCAAACAGGTCACATCAGCTTGTATCGTTCAGTTATGTTCAGATGCCTTTTCGATGCGCTGGCGCAGAGAGAAATGCAACAATGCAAAAAGATGCAAAAAGCGTGTAGGGCTTTGCCATGCGGCAAAGCGACCCCCGCAATCTAAGAGGGACCCCACAATCTGAAGGTCTTTCAGTGTTTCTGCAGAATATGAAATGCACTTTGATCTTACTTTCATGTACTTTCATGTGATCTTTTCTTAGGTAGTCGGTTGCCTTCTTTGCTCAAGATCCTGAGCCATAGGGGATGTCAAACCAGATGCATAGCAAACTCTGCCAATTTTGTCCATATGGACTCTCTCAGCAAGATCATTTTGACTCAATCTGTGCCCATTTCGCATTCCCTCTCTTGGCATTTGCATCTACAGAAATAGCTAAATATTGGTAATATTCATTGGCTCCATGTCGCTGTGCTTGATGACTCTGCATTTCGGCTTGTGGCAATGCGACAGCAAAGATTGATTGACGTGGATAAATCCAAATAGCTAGAAGGGAAAATCTGCAATCTTTCTGCCAGCCATATGACCATACCTCATGTCGAAGCAGCAAAAGTGAGTCTAAATGGCACAATGGTGAAACATAGAAGTCCTGGATCTTCCAAAAGCAAACATATCCATCATCACCTGTCGTGTCCAGCCGCTTCAGGAAGAGTCCAGGAAGCTTTAACAATGCTTTCTTCCTGCCTCCAGTGGCAAGCAAGCCAGACACAGATGACAAGCGGCTGAGGCATGTCACATCGTCCTGTCACACAGGTCTGTCAGGTCAGGTCTGTCACCTATGAGAATCATTTAATGAATTTTGGTGATCTGTGATGCTCAAGCAGACTGCAAAATGCTCCACAGCTTCACAGCAGAATCTCCCAGTCCGTATGCCCTTGTCCGGTGAAATCTTCCAGCACATACTGAGGTTCCACCTGTGCTGGCTGAAGCAGAAGCTGCATTATTTCCAAGATCTGAGCCAACTAAAATCAACAAACGCACGTTCCAATACTATTCCAATACACTTTTCATTGGTCTACATTTCCACAAGTGTTGCCTTGGAATTAAACCTGCGCGCATGCAAAAATCTGCTTCCACTGCACAGTGTCTTCAAAAAAATACCTGTCAGACCTGCGTCTTGTTCCACTATTGTTCCCTGAGTCCTTAAGTAGCAAACGATTTGCTTCCGGCTGTCAGGCCATACATAAATGCGCCTGCAGCAAACTGTTTGAAAAACATCTTCATTGGCTTCGCACACATCAGCAGACTTCACTTTTCTGAAATGCATGGATCGCTGCAGCGCCTGTCCCATGCCAGTCCGACCACGAAGCTATTGGGACCTTCTTTGGCCCACAGGAGGCCTGTAGAAATGACAAGACATTGCAAAGCAAACACGATGGAAAGCGATGCAAGACTTTCAAAGAACAGATTGGGAGATTGGGTCAACTGGCAAGTTCAAGGGCCGGGCTGCGGATCTCTGCAGGCTGCTTCATGGTAAACGTGCGCAATCTCATTGCACATGTGCTGTGAAAATCTGTGAAACTGGGATGCAACACGATGCAACATAGTGACATAATGCATAAAAAGACTGAGAACACCCCAGCGTTCGCTCCCTCTGTTCCAGAGTGCCATATGGCTTGCCAAGTGCCCAGCTGCTGTCCCGAAGAAAAATTCCAAAGTTTGACGGCCCCTTCCTGCACACGGTCGAAGTATGTCGAAACCAACCGACATGGCCGACTTTTCATCCAAGCACACACACACACAGGCGCTCGACGCCTCTCCCCGCCTCTCCCCCTGTGTAGAGACATCGCTTTGACCGGTCGAAGGCCATGCAAGTCATTTTGTGATCCTTGGCAAGAGACCAATTTCAAGCAAGCCTCACCCCAGGATCAGCAAATATCGATGTGTGATCATGTGTCCATATATGATCATTCATGGTCTGCGAAGGTCAAATAGTCAAATAATTGCATTTGAACACGCAGTAGACATGATGACAAGACGTTTGGAGTGCCTGGTGGGCACGTCGAAACTCAAATTCCAGCTTTCCAGTCTGGATGTCCCACACCTGCAGCAAATTTGGCACACTCCATCACGGGATTCCCTCTTCACTTCAGGATGCCCGCCACGTTGAGTTTCCCACTGAAATGGTTCCCATGTTATCTCCAGAAATGATCTGGTGGAACACATCGTTGTGGAGCGCTCCAACCTTTGGTGCCGCACATGGTCAAGCTGCTTTTTGGGTGCTTTGCAATCTGCTGTTGTACTATGTCGAGTAATTGCATGTAATTACGTCGCTATGAATTTCAGACTTACCAAAATCAAATTGAGGCCTTCAACTGGCCAACCCTGGCTAAGTGGAAAGCAATGGGCGCCAAATGTGTGCGACTCGTTTCTACCTGGCAATGTAGATCGATCAATATTGATCATTGCACCATGTGTCTTGGTCCACGCCTTCACGCTGACAGGGAGAACATTGATCAAGCTGGAGCAAAGCACTAAAGCAGGACCTCCAGCTGGGCTGTAACAGCGCTGTAACAGGGTTAGGGCCTAGGGTCCGTCAGACACTGTCTGCTGCTGCTTTTTACTTCGTGGTGAGAGTCTCTCCAGGCACAAAGAGAGTCAGCGGTGTCAGTGCCTTCTTCATCGAAAGCCATGCATGTCAACCTGTCCTCAGAGGGAGTGAAGTGCGATGAAGCGCCATGCGTTTATTGAACTATCAAACTGCATTGCACATGACGACCCATGGCTTGGCAGTCTGCATATGCTGCACATGCTGCATGTGTTGCAGTGTTGCATATGTGTGCATTGCATCTGATGGCATCTGTGGTAACGGAGCTGGGCCCACCTCGGGCTTGTATTCAGTCTTGTCCGTGAAGGTCTGGATGCACTGATAGTTCAGTATATCCCAAACCTGACAATGTCACTTTGGAAGTTGTACAGTTTGTATTTGTATTGTACTATTATAGGATACAATAAATCATTATATAATTATGTGTATATATATCATATAATATATATATATATATAATAATATATATATATAATATAAATAATATATATATATATATATATTGATGATTATGAGTTTGCTTTATGTTTATTCCATCTCTTCGCAAACTCAACGGCAAGCGCCACAGCATCGGCCTTTACCACCTTGTCAACTGACATGGAGATAAGTTGGTGCCTGAGCTAGGTGTGGCGACGCCAGCTACATCAACCACACCAGCTACACACCAGTTGCGCAAGCACTGCCAAAATACATTGAAATTATTTCCTAAAAAGATCTCAGACACGTCTCAAATCTATCAAATCGATTGATTCTATCTCAAACATTCCCAAACGCTATTTCTGCTATTTTCACTGGAGCACTGAGATGCCTTGGGGATGCACTGAGGCACATGCTGCGCTTCATTGACCAGCACATCAAGCACAGGAGCATTGTGCCTGAGAGGCTTTCCGAGGCTTTGAGGACGCACTGATTGCAACACTCCATCAGGTTGATCAGGTTCCAACAGGTTCCGTGAGATCTGAGGCTTTCACCCTTGGAGATAATTCATGGCCTTCTGCGTGTATGGATTCCAGATAATGATTTGCCGGTCCGAGCCTGACATGACCCCAAAGTGAAAATGTTGAAAGGCAACTGGAACCTAACCTCTTCGACTTTGAAGCTTTGAAATTCACCTCCTGATGCGAAGAACTTGTAGCTCTTGCACCAGCACCATGAGTGCACTCCTTCAAACATGTTCAGGTAACATTCATGCCTAATGTATTTTAATATATCTTGAGATGTTTGCATGCTTGCATGGTGTTTGCATCATTTTGACATCAAATACGAAACATTCTGAAACAGCCTTTCTTGTGGAGGCGGACAGCGTCCCGGCCCTCTTTTCGCCTCGGACAAAGACACAAGCATAAGTAGCATAAGCAAAGCAACATACTCAGAAGGCTTGATACAATAGGTGTAGCAATGCCATTGACATCAATTGAGCATTTCTCTATATTTTGCTCCAGCCAGCAAAACAAAAGAATGTGCAGAGATATGCAGATGTGCAAAGATACCAAAAATGTCTTGCGAACCACACAGCTCAGATCCTTGCTGATTGGTATGAACATCGCAAATGTTGATCTCACCATCCAGGCCACAGGTGACCATTGCTTGGAGCTGCGACACAAAGCCGACCTGGCCAACATCAGAACAAAACGTAGAAACGCAGAGAACGCACGGAAACACCAAGAAGAGACTTCTCTCTTGAAACTCTGACAGGAAGAACAAACTGCTCTTGGCATTGAAAAGCACACGCCTTGGTTACCCAGTCTTTGTGGTACTTGACGCGAGACCTACCAGAGACCAGAGTCTGTGGAAGTTGGGCGCCAAGGAAATGTGGTCTATTCCCGCATTGCAGCAAGAGTACAGAACTGCATTTGCAAGTTGAAAGGAGATCTTCTCAATGATTTTTTTGAGCTTTGGACGCTTTTTTGATCTTCAAACCCTCGTCGCCCGGCTTTCCTTCAGGCTTCCCATCAGGTTTGGGCTCTTGGTCCCAGTCAGCTGCATCCAACGGGAAAACGGTCACCTCGGAGGAAAACAACTGAAATTGCAGACAAAGTCAAGAGCACTGAACACATGTGCAGAATACGTAGACGTACACATTGCAATGTGTGTCCATGAATCAAAAGAACATCCGTCATTGCATGCAGGTTTTTCTCAGAAGAGGACGTACCCCTTGTCATCGCCTCAAAAAGAAAAAATGAACGGCTGCAAGGGTCATCTCCCTTGTTCGCTCTTTGTTTTTTCCCTTTAATCTTGACATTCAGCGCGACACCTCCCCATAGAGCAGGTATTGGCCACACGATCTGCAATATCTATCGCTTGCGATACAGTGTATAGATCCGTACACACATATGCAAATATACATGGGGGTTGATCTAGAGTTCTTTTATCAGGGAATGCTCATTTTTCGAAAAAAAAAAAACAATGACTTTCTGGAAAGATTCCCGAACGTCAGGTTTATATTTCGCAGGACCTATGTTGAGTTTCAGCATCTCTTATGAAAGACTCAGTCCCTACCTCCCAGATTATAGTAGATTACTTCATGATAGCTTTGCAAACATGCAGCCACTTGTAGCATCACAGGTTATTGCTTATTGGGTTTAAACTGGGCCATTCCCTCAAAATGCACTTTCACTTAGGCCTGCTCCTTCGGGTAACTTTCGCGCAAATATATGTCTAAATCATGTGAGTTGTGTGTGTGTGTGTGTGCTTAATGATGATTCATGATATCTAACTCTCGCGACACCTTTGTCAATTTTTCTTGAACTCGGACAAAAAAACCTTTGCCAGGGGTTGAAACATGATGTCAACGGTCATCACCTTTTGATCAATCCCCACATATACTTGTGTATATCCGCCGACCCCAGCCGACGCAAGGGGGAGCGCGTGAGGGAAGAAGAGTTTTTGATACAAGCAACAGCAACAACAACAGCAGCAGCAGCAACAGAAAAACATACAAGCATCGTCACATCCACAAATTCAATCGCGGATATCACCATGAAAATCAAACTTAATGTGCCAGTATGTACACGATATTATACGACATAATTCGATCAGATCAAAGCACCATTCATTCAGGTACTTACTCAGGCGAGAACATGACAGGAATCCACAAAGGAGGACAAGCAAGACAAATAAAGGGAAAGAGATTCAAAGATTTCATGGTGCCTTCCACAGGTGTTCGTGCATAGTTGACAAATGATTTGCAATGGGATAATCTATGGTTCCTCCTGCTTGCATAGCAAAAGACGACGCCCCCCTTTGGTGCTAAACGCTCATTTTGTCATTGTTTATCGCGTGATGATGCATAATGTGTCTGCAGATCTATTTCTCTTTTCGTGGCCTGTATATTTGTCCTCTTCACCCAATACTTTTCCCATCCGTTTCCTTTTATGGGTTTCAAGTTCATTTATTTTGATCTTCTTTGTGTCTATGTTTTCCTTTTACTGGATTTTTCCCCCTGTTTCCTTCTCCAGTGCTGTTTGTTGTCACAGTCCTCCTTTGATAACTTTTTATGGACAAGGCTTTGCAAAGGAAGGGTCGAGGTGATTCAGATTTCTACCATCATTCGCTCCCTGTAACTTTCTCTGGGAATCTTCGTTGATGTTCATTGATGTTTGCTCATAAGCTCGAGCTGTGCAGCAACTCTGCTTCGGGATTGTCGAAAATCTAAATGATATGTGGCTACCCGCGGATTCTGCGGCAACTACCTTCTGGAATCAATTAGAATGCCTTTGCAGCCACGTAAGATTTACACGCGCTGGTCAGATTTATAGCGTGAAACCCAGTTCTCCAGAGCGAATCGGGCTGGGAGCTCTTGCAGCTGTATACTTTAAGATTCATTAAGTAGACATAATTAGACACTGAAGACATGATCCACAACCACAAAACGACACTGCAGAGGCCGACCACAGTACTATCTTGGGCTGAGGCCAACCATGAGAATCTCTTTCTCCGGGCTTTTGTTTTCGTGTGTCCTTGCAGACCACGCAGACTGGAGTGAACTCTGCAAAATGACACTTCAAACAATTTCAAACGCCAAGGTCCTTGATGATCTTTATATTATATATATATATATATATCTATTTATATCTCTCTCTCGACTTTTCTCCTATCTTCTTGCTGCGTTCAGCTTCAGAACATCAAGTCTTGGTGACGGGCTCAGTGTATCCGAGACAAAGAGGCCTCGGAGAATCCCACTTTGACCTAGAACTTGGAACAAACTAGCGAGACTTGGTACCAACCGTCGTCTACCCTCGATTCTGCACTCGATTGGTAGCTCGGATGCTGACGTCCCATCCTTGTGGTCAATGTGAGTAATCTGACCTGTCAAATCTGTCAATTTCCGAAGGAAATTTCTGAGGGATTTCACGGCCGCATCTGTGTGACTTGGGACAATTTGGGGCTCTGCTGAAAGAGCTATCGTAGAAGAAGATCCGGAAGCCTCGGACATTTCTAAAATGCTTCGAGGCATTTCGAAGCTTAGCATGGCAAGGCTTGCATAGCAAGATGCAGACAATTGGCGATGCTTTCCACAATATTCTACAATGCTTTCCATAACTCTACGAAATTGAAATGGAGAAGAATTCAGAACTCACAGTGCCCGCACACTCGGTCACTCTAAGTTACCACTCGAAGAGGCAACTGCCAACTTTCTTGACCTTGACTGACGCTGGAGCAAAGAGACGCAACCAGCTTCAAAGGGAGAAATTTGTTGTGCATGAAAGCAGACTCGAAAATGAATTTAGCTCAGCATCCTTTCGGCTCGAATGTCGGCCCAAGTCGCTTTCGGAGTTAATGTTTTTCCGTTCAGCTTGGCCATGTCCATACATAATATACAGTATATTATATACTAATTATAGTTATACTATTGATTGCTGTTGATTACCTTTTGATTGCTGTTGATTGATGTTGCATGCAGTCAAAGGATGTCAAAGGCTTGAATACATCACCTGACCGCGACTTGAACGCAACCGCCAACAAAGCTCAGACCTTCCAAGGCAACTCTGACCCCTTTCAAACTGAGGTTCAGCTTCTGCATCCAACAGCATGCTGAAAGCCAGCTAGTGGTGTTGCCAACCTAGGTTCAGGTTCGGCGGTTTGTCTGTCATTGGAATGTCCGCAAAGGTCAATCTAACTCTACAATGTTCCTCAAGTTGCATCATCCACTCTTGCAAGTTGAAGTGACTGTTTGCCAGGGCCTTTGAGATCGCCGCATCAATTGCTTTGTGAAGGGTAAGATTTGGGTGCCACACCTTTTGCTGTGTGGCCACCAAAAGGCTCCGGCTTCCAGAAATGCTAATCTATGATGAGCTCAAATGAAATTCCGGGCTCAAGAGCAACTCCAGTTGAACACACTGCTCACATCAACAAACACGTCTTGAGCACCCAAAAGTAACAAGCAATGTCATGTGCATAGAATCCCCGTCCTTCACAAACCCATCACGCCCTGCAGTGATGTACCTGTATACTGTACCAGTCGAACAAGCTGCAGCAAAACATCTTAAGCGGTGTCTATCAAGCGAAGAGAGTTTTTTCACAGTCTTCACATTGATTGGAATAAGTTGGAAAGGCCTTCTTGAGCCACTGCCTGAGCTACCTCCGGCCTGGACCATTTTTGAAAGTCGATTGCAAACAAACTTTCACCAAGCTGATCAGACCAGTTGCAAACTGGGGCATGACATGGGTAGACTAGGCATGGCAGTCATGAAGTATCAGAACTAATCATGGAGCAAGGTATTTCTACATGTAGTACTTTCCGAATCAAGTTGGGCGGATGAACATGTAGAAGGGTTATGTTGAGATGCGAATCACCGGAACTTCATGGAGCAGGGAGGATGTTTCATGATCATAATATTTTCTATTCTACAGCGGAATGGCATCTGTGATTTGCGCGCAAAGCTGAGTGTCACACACCACCGGCGCCGGTCCCAAGGTCTGGAACAACAGCAATGTTGTTGATCATGTCCTGATGAACAGATCAAAAAAAAACAGATGATGCCAGTCCTTCTGAGATTCTGGGATGCATCCGAGACTGGAGAATACGCAAACGTTTACCGCATCTTTTGCATTCACTGCAGACTATTGCTTGATGTTTGGACATGCTTGGACATGCTTGGACATGCTTGGACATGCTTGGACATGCTTGGACATGCTTGGACATGCTTGGACATGCTTGGACATGCTTGGACATGCCCAGCCAGAGCTTCGGCCGCAGCAGCATTGTGTGAAAGCCTCGTCTGCACACGCCACGGCCGTCCTTCCCCAGACTCATTGTCTCATTGCTATTCAGTGCTCCCACTCCCGACCATGAGGACCACGCTCACAGGCACCATCACCAGAATTGAAGCCGGGAACATGGAAGAGCATGTAGTTTGTGAACTCCTGCATCACTACATCATTGGTTGCCAGTGCAACAAACGAGAAGACAAAGGTAAAAAACTGGTAAAAACATGTAAAAACTGCATGCAAATGTTGCGGGACTCTTTACATTTGAGCTTTGTGGGACTATGACGAAGTGCTTCTGCCTAGTCTGAGTTGCTCGGGTCCATAGATTCCGGGGGGGGACTCTAGGTGCACCGATGTTCTGTTTGTTCCAGCTTGCAGTCTGCGAACCTTTGGCTTCTCGCTTCCCATTGTATAAAAGCCACATGTCTGCTATAACCAGCAGTAAACAGCATGTATCTGATTTGTAGCTGGTTGAAATGCCAGACCCACGTTTCACATCACTTTAGATGAGACATATCACAATAACAACATATATACACTAAGACTGTCACCGAGACTCCTCCCAAGTCACAGTCTCTGAACATCCCGCGTCGATCTTTTTGAACAAAGTTCGCAGCTCGGAGTCCCAACGCTGCCGCCTCAGGGCATTCCAAATCCGACGCCAAATTCTGAGATAAAAATGGCGATGCGTTCAGATCAATGGGATGCATTGATACGATTTGATACGTTGTTTGGCAATGCTTTGTGTTTTACCTGTTTTCCGTGTGGACTCCGTGTGGACGTCCTAAATGGTCTTGGGCAAAAGCTCAATCTGGGAAGTTCCTGCGGAGCTCAGCCGAGAAAGCAAGGCATCCACAAACTTCCTTGGGAGGCAAAAGACCCTAAAAGACTCTAAAGATTCAAGACATCATAGCTATAGCAGCTATGGTTTTTCAAGACATTCAAGACATTGAAGACATATTGAATTAGTGCTTGACTCGCTTGACTCGCCTGACTCTAACAGCAAGGTGGCTCTCAGTGTCGGGCTGTTCGTCCAGTTTCACGGGCTGACCCTCTTCATCTTGAAACTGATCCTACAGCCGGGCTACAGCCATACAACTTGGCCTGCGCTGCCTGCATTGAGTTCGCGTTGCTTAGTATTGCATTAGTATATTGCTTATATTTGCTTATTGGTATTGCTTCATTGTACTTCATTGAATTTCATTGAACCCTGCCTTCAGGCGTCGGAGCTCTTTCAGCGGCAGACCCATCGGATTGATCGCAAAAACGGCATTTTCTTCTTCCCATCGGTCGCGTTTCAGCGCATCCACGGGCACGCTGACCATGACACCCGCTGTTTGTTGAGCCAAATTCTACGGGGTCAAAATGTGTTCATTCATGACAAGCCACAGCAAGCTAGATGAGGTGAACCTTTGGTCTTGGATGTTCGCTCACATGTCTTCGTATGCAAGTTCACGGAAACCTTTGCGGTTTCTAGAAGCAAGATGAAGTGAGACTTCATGAACTTGTTTTATGAGGTACATTGATGTACGATTGATGTACCACTGATGTAGCCATGTGACATGGAGTTTGACTCCTCGGCAGTGTCGAAGCGCTGAGCCGCACAGAGCTTTTGGCTGAAATGGAGTGGGTTCGAGGATCCAGGCCGTCGACTCTCTTGGAAAATCAGCGAAATACAGCAACTGTATGCAACACAAAGAATGACAAAATGCTGCAGAATCAAGAAACACTTCAGAGATCTCATATGGTTCATCATTCAAGAGGGCCTTTCCACAGGTGTGACATCTTTGGCTCAGAACTCCTCATCGTCTTCGTCACCCAGGATTGAGGAGGGCGAGGCCTTTCCAGAAAACGACAGCAGTTCTGCAATGTTCTGCAATGTGTCGATATGTTTTGATATGTTTCGATATGTTTCGATGATGATCCCTGTCGTAGAAGGTCTGAGAGTTTCATGTCGATATGTTGTGATTTTGTCTTTGCGTGGGTCTTCGTACATCAATATACTGCAACAATTCATGCAATTTCTTGAGAGATCCCTCTTGTCCAGCAGTTTTTAGATGCTTTTTGACTTTCCTGTGCACTCCTACATGTCTTTAGCAACTGGACCACCTGCTTCACCTGGGGCCATCGATTGGATTTGGAGCTCTTCGGCAAAACCGGCTGACTAGCATATGCCCTTGGCAAACCAACCTGCACAACAAAACCTTTGTCTTGTTTCTCTGCGTTCTCTTGATCAAATCGAACAAACTCATGGTGCTTTGCATGTCTGGTGCCGGCCAAGCTTCAGCAGGGACAAGATCTAGAACCATTCGGTAACCAATCCAAACTTAGGGCGCTGTGCTGCCAGCCGCACCAGCTTCATATACCAAGGAACCCACAAGACCGGTCTCAGGAAAACTTACCCAACTGGTTCACGAGCCCGTGACTGTACGGCTGGCTTTTCGTTGCGCTTTTCACTTGACATAACTCTAGACTCTAAATCCTGGACAGAGAGTTGGGATGAATTGGGCAGAGTTTCCCCAAAGATCCTAGGTTGGTCCTTCCACCTTTTAGAATGTAGGGTGGGTCATCTTGAGCACAATCCCCCAAGGCAAGACTGTTCAGATCGATATCTGCTGAATTCTGCTGACATAGCTCTCATGCCATTGAAACCTCGCTTTGCCCTCACAAACTTCTGATTTCAACGGCATGCAACAAAACCGAGCTCCTCACAAACTTCTGATTTCAACGGTGCGGCATGCAACAAAACCGAGCTGCTGCATCCATTCCTTTATTGTGTTGTGACACCTCTTCATACATGGTAACGAAACAAATAGGATGTATCATGCGTCGATTCCTGATCAGCCCCAAAGCAATGAACCAGGCAATCCGGGAAGGTGAAAGAAGGAAACAACTGGGCTAAAAATGAAGAGCGAGGACTTCTTGTGAACTCAGGACCCCAACTCGTCAAACACTAAAACTTCTGGCAAAACTGAGCTTCATTTCACGATTTTTTTGGTTGGGCGCGGTCTCCGGTCATTGAACAACTGAGATTGAAGAACAAAACATGAATTGATTCAAAACAACTCAATAGTCCAGCTTTCGGCCCAAGAGTTTGTTGCTTCACTTTCTGAAACTTTCTACATGTCTGCACACCCTCATGCCATGCCCACACTGTGCGCACAAAGTGGCCTTGGACTCTGTAGACTCAGCTGGATCGGAGAGGAAGGCAAAAGAATCTTGCGCCGTCAAGCTCTGCTGCAAGTTCTCGTCCATCTTCTTCCTTGGCAGTTCACACAACTTGACACCACACATACACAAAACATACACAAAACTATAGGCAAGGACTTCAAAGCATGTGACGCTCATTGCCGGTAGTGCTGGTATGAGCCCTGATCATAAAATGGAGAAAGATCGTGAAGGTTAGTTGTAGTACCAGCTGCCACGGCCACCTACCACCTGGAAGGACTTTAAGTGTACCAACCGAAGTAGCACTATGACCATCTGTAATAGCAGTCTGTCATATTGATTTGGGCCGGCTATGGAAGCATCGCCTATAGAAAATCCACCAGCTGTTTTGCAACATGGTCGCTGTTGACCCCAGCGCCCGATTTGGAAAACCTGAATCCCTCGACCAAGTTGAAGTCCCAATGTTAAGAGAACTTCTGGCAGCCAAGGTCTCGAAATTGCATCGTACTTATGTTTACAGTCGTTTATCGTCTGGCGTATCACTTTACACGTCTCTATGCTCATGAATTTTACATCCCGCGGCGTTTCATCACTGTTTTGGTTTGGTCATTCCCTTGTGTCCGGCCATGTTTAGCCTGTCCATATTTTCCCTGGTTCTTCAGATGTTGGCCTCCATTCGTGTTTTTGCACAACGTCTGGTGTGATTGTATCTCTGGTGTGATCGCTATTGTACTTCAAACTAGAAGAACAGTCTTGCACTTAGAATACTTTGGTTTTCTTCCTTAAGCTCAAAAGCCTTGTTTGGGGTGAAAAATCCACAACGTTTTATCTGAATGTTTTTTTGCGCTTAGAATTTTCGACATTGAAGACATAATAGACATTGCTTCTTGAAGTGTGGTACCTGCCTTCATGGCATGTGATTTGGGAAACACTACGTACTCAAAGGGACATACTTGCGTTGGTGGCATTTGAAGACAACATGAATTGGAAGATACGGCAGCATGCGGAAAATAGAAAAAAATCCATGCGCGTCGAAGGGATTGATCCCTCTTTGGAATATTCTAAGTGTCAATATTCGAAGTGGGGCGCCTATTATTCAAACTGCACGGATTTAATTCTGGAATATTCTATCTGCTAGGCTGCTATAAGTATGACAAGTACTAACAGCTTGCAAGGGTGAACTCAATCTTGTTTGAAGAGTCTAAGGTAGAGTCTGCGGTGGAGTCTAGAGTCTGAGCCTGGAGTCTGGAGACCAAAGCCACTGCAATTTCCAACGTCAATGTGCAACAGAACACGATTTTGAGGCGCGTTTCCAATCCTCCAGTCTCAAGTCCCCAGTTCCCACATTCTAGCTTCCACTCAACCCCAAGTTTCTGCCACCCAGAGCGGAAAGGCCCAAAACCTGGAAAGCACAATTTTGCTTGAACTGTTTCCAGCTTTTCATTTTTTGCCGCTGTTCATTTGTTTACTTGTCTTCGTTTCTTGTGGTTTCTATGGTGTTTTCCTGTCTTTTTCTGTCGTTTCTAATCCCTGTGTTTGCTTGCTCTTGATTGACGTGCTAAATTTTTGCATGTTTGATTATCCTTGATGAGTTTGCTTTGGAACAAAAAAAGTGATCATATAATTCCTTGGGCAAAAGGACTGTTGGCAGCGCTCACGCTCAGAGGCTGACCATCAGAAGTATGGTTCAAACAAAGAAATGAAGGTGATTCAAAGAAGCAAAGCGAGTGAATGTACTTCATTTATGCAATGATAAACATACGATAACCAAAATGATAACAAAATATAGTAAAATGAAAAAACATGAAAAAACAATGAAGTTTTCTTATTTTAAGTGGTATCACGGTATCACGGTATCACATACGATGACGTCCGCCACTATCGATTGAAATCGTGGAATTTTGCCAAATCTGCCAAGGCACCTCTCGGCAACCTGCTTCTCGTAAAAGATCTTTGCAGTCTCCTAGCATGACACGTATTTGACACGTCTAAGAATTTTAAGAATCCAAGCAATGAAGACTCCTGCTATGGCCGGCCATTAATCAATAAAAAACCATGCATTCGCACATTACAAATGCATGTAGATGAGTACTCAATTACTAAATCAACACACTCTCACAATTTCAACTCTTCAACTGCCCCAAAACCGTACCCAAACTGTTTGTCCATCATAGATGGATAGCTCTTTCTAATCTGGAAACATTCAATGATCCTCTGAAGCCGGCCCGGAAAGATTGGCTCAGTATTTGCCACGCTGGGAAGACCCCACTTCTACCCCTGTGAAAAGAGTCTGTGCTGTGAACAACTGCATAGAAGTGACCACACACCTAGCAATGCCTGTGCTTGAGTCCATAAGGCTTGTGTTTGGGCAATACAACAAAAATGGCCTGACCAGCATGCTTGATAATTGCTGCCGAATGAAACTTTTTTGCTTGACGGCCGGTCCCCTGGAATTGCACATACTTACTGGGCAGTAGGAAGGCGGGTCGTGGTCCCATTTGAGTGGTCTTGTGAGACGAGATTGCCCTGTCAGCAGAAAAATATAGAAAAGGCCTTGCCTTTCGGATGTGACTCAGTTGACTCGTTACTTGACCCCTCAATACGTAGTTCGATGTGCCAGCCTCTGCTTCTTCAAAGACCTTGAGCACTTTCGCAACTGGATTCAACAACATAGCAAATCCAAACTGACCCCTCCGAACATCAGTTGACACCTTCGTCAGTCTCAGCTTGATCGTTCCACAACACTTCAAGAAGACCCATCATGACAAACTCAGCCTCACACTTTATCTTTCCTGAACAGAATTGCTCCTGGTGTAGGCTCCAAGGCACGAATGGACCACCTGCAGGATTGCCACATTTCATTCCATATCCAAGCAGACGAATTTCAGGGTTGGTTTCGCCATGATCTGAAGATCTGAAGGACAATTGAATTTGCGCGCAGGACAAGGAACAGCAATTGCACTTTCCGCACACATATGTGAATATATTAGATTGGAGTTCGGAGTAATTGATTGAGAAAACGATTTCAGAAGCATGGAAAAGGACAATAAACCTGCGTATTTCCTTGTTTCTTTATCTTCGTGTAATCTCCGAAGCACACATTGCTCTCTGTCGAACAATGGAATTCACATGTGAACCCACCTTCCAAATATTTCAAAACTGTGGGTGCTCTCTGAGGCCCTGAAAATCACTGTATTTCAAATCATTGTCCTGGAATGTCCTGGAGCAGCTTTGCTCCCTGTGAGCAACGTAATGTTCCCCAACTCTGCCACAATTGAACCAAATCGACCACACGTCCCCAAAACGAAACCCAATAGCATAGCAGAGCTTAGTGGAGTGAGTAATTCTCAGTCCACTTATGAACAATCAGCCTTGCCGCTGTTGTCAATAGTCAATGGTCGTCTGAATTCCAAAGCTTGAGCAGCGCCTGAGCTCCCCTTCTTCATCCGACTCCACACAGTAGACCTAACAGAACTCAGAACTAAAAAAGTGACAGAAAGTGCCATAAAGTGACCAAAAGTGGCATGGAACACGTGCAAAATCACAATGTTCTCGCTGCAGTTCTTGTTGAATCATTGAAATCCGCCCGCACCGAAGGTGCCGAGGCACGCGTTATCCGTCAGCAATTGCAATAGCTATTAAGCTTTAGCTTGGGAGGGGGGGGGGCATTTTTGCTCTATAATCGTGGGTTTTTCCACATTTTTGAAAAGGTCGCGAAATCGGCTTAGTTGCCAAACGTGGGCTCAACATGGCCCAACATAGGCCCAACATAGGCCCAACATAGGCCCAACATAGGCCCAACATGGGCCCAACATGGGCCCAATGGCTCAACATGGGCCCAAAATGGGCCCCGCATGGCTCAACTTAGGCCCAACATAGGCCCAACATGGGCCCAACATGGCTCAACATGGCTCAACATGGGCCCAACATGGGCCCCGCATGGCCAACATGGCCACAACTTAGGTCCAACATGGGCCCAACATGGTTCCAACATGGCTCAACATGGGCCCAACATGGGCCTTGCATGGCTCAACATGGCCACAACTTAGGCCCAACATGGCCCCAACTTAGGCCCAACATGGCCCAACATGGCCACAACTTAG
Organism: Symbiodinium sp. clade C Y103; assembly: GCA_003297045.1. NCBI lineage: Eukaryota > Dinophyceae > Suessiales > Symbiodiniaceae > Cladocopium > Cladocopium sp. clade C. The sequence continues at coordinate 111,619 of BGPT01000378.1, forward strand.
GCCCAACATGGCCCAACATGGCCCCAGCACAGCCTAACATAGAGCCCAACATGGGCCCTAGAAAGGCCCAACATTGAACATACATAGTTTTATTGGATCACCGGTTTTATTGGAGCAAATACTCCGGCGCAGGCGGTTGTCGTTGCGAAGCGACCAGAATATCTTTTCAGCATCGACAGCGCCGAGACCTTGATCATCTCGTCTGTAGCAAAGATGTCTGAAAGTTCAAAGGGTTTTCTGTAGCTGGTGACGTCCACCTGGCTTCGAAAATGCCGTGGAATGTCTGCTGAACAAAAACTGAGAAGTACTATCACTCAGCCCCTTGACCACCACCCATGCGCTTTACAGATCAAGCAATCGAACTCTGATAATTTTAAGTCTTCAGTTTGCCAGCAACACGAAAACACACTCTATCAAGATATTGAGACTTCAGAATCAATTGAATCAATATTTTTCAGCATATCTTGAGTCTGGGATTTCAACAGGACCAAAAAAAGAAAGTGATCTTTCACAAATAGACGCAATGAAAGTTCACTGAAGTCTGCAGGAGTTCAGTGTTGCACGAAGATTCGACCTGCTTAAAAAGTGGTATGTTTTATATGGTCCACTAAAGTTCACATGGTTTGAATCCAAAACCCGCTGTGGTTCACAGATGCGGCTGGCTTCTGCAGCTTGGAGATTTGGAAGGAGAAAACACAGAAAACAAGGATCTGCGGTGTCTGTGGCTCAAAATCTTTTGGAACGGTTCAAGCAAGGACCATTATATAAACAGGAAATGAACCCACATCCAAGCGGTCATTGGGGAATGACTAGAGAGATTGTGGCATTCATATTCTATCCCATGTGCTACATGTGACACAGTGAAAGAATGTAAAAGATCTCTTTAGACTTTAGACACTTTAGCTGTGGAGGTCTGCCCACCATAGGATTTCCATGGATTTCCAATTCCCTTTGCCGCAGCAAGTTCGTCTGTGATTGTCTTCCTTTATTCTTTCATCAAAGATTTCAGTGCAGTGCAGGGTCCGATTCAAGCATCACCCACAAAGGTGTCTCTTTTAGCCGTTTGAGACACATTGGTGTGGAGTCTAGAGGCTGATGTCTATGCAGAGCCTCAAGTCCATATGCAGCACGATGCTTTCCCAAAAAAAAGGACATCGGGAGGAAAAAATGAATGAATCAACCCGGATTCATCGCACTAATTTTGCGTTAATATGTGCAGTTCGTTTGCTGCCTTAGATTTATCTGTGCATGGACTTTGTTCGCTGATCACCATGTCGTCTTCCCAACATACCTTCATATTTATGAAGAAACCCAACAGCAATTTTGCCTTGTGGAACGAAATTGGTTAGTACTGATGATGAAGGAAAACGTCCGTCAAACGCGTGTGCGAAGATTCAATAGTGTCCTTCCCAATGAACTCAAAATCAAGGCTAGCAAATACAGTAAGCTTCTTGTAAATATGTATCTTCTTGTTCAAGTACAAAGCCCTTGGACGATGACAGCAATTCTGTACTTCGTGAAGATTCTGACTTTGCGCACAAATGATTACAAGTAACTTCTACTTACACGCTTGGTCGAAGAACCAGAGTGACGTGGCAATCATGCGGAAGCAGCAAACGTCAAGATTGAAAGTTGCCTTTCGCATGATGAAGGGAACACCATCAATCTCAATGTCCATCGAAGCCTCAGTGTCGCATACAGTGCGCGTCGATGTATCAAGGATTGTAAATGCATCTCTATTGTCTATTTACCTGTCTATCATTCAGATTCAAACGGTCAAAACTCGTTGGGAAGAGAGGCACCTACTTAACAACATAGCGAGCATTAGATTTCGCTACGGAATTGCTGCAGGGGTGTTTCTCAGTTTGTCCTCCAGGTTGTCCGAGATTTAAGATGGTTTAAGACACTTTGGCAGCATGAGGGACTGACTGGATTGAATTGAATGATCTTCGCAGGAGCCACCTAAGTGAACATAGTCCAGGCCTTCATTAAGTGTCAAAAAAGGCATTTTGATTTTAAAAGGCAGTGTATGCGAACCGATTGTTGTCCCATTCCATGAAGACTGTGCATCGCCCCGAGCATCTTAGCACTTTGCAGTACCAACCTTGTACTTCTTTGCGAGGTCCTCAACTTTGCACGGTACAGGCATCCGTCATGCTTGTCAATCAACAACAGTGGGAGGGAAGTCAAAGGCAAGCCGACCAAAGGTCCAAGACTATCCAGATCTTCATTTGTTTCTTCAATCCAACACATCCAAGAGGATCTTCAAGCAGGGTATGTGACCTTTGTGACCTTTGTGTGTGTGTGGGTGTGTGTGTGCGTGTGTGGGTGTGTGTGTGTGTGCGTGCGTGCATGCGTGCGTGCGCATGAGAGACGGGTGATGTGTAGGGGACCCGAGTGTCACCGGTATGCAAAATGTGCAAAACTCAAAGGCCTTGAAGTGGCAAGCAAACCTGAAACTCATGTGACAGCTAGACAAAAGTTTGGCAAAGATTGCAGAGATCTTAGTTTTTGTGTCTAGTAGATATATACTGGAATCGTCATTGTCTTCGACTACCTCAGTGGCGGCATCTATCTTTTTCCTTCCCAGGTACAAGCAACTTGTATGAGATACTTATCCAGGGAGCTTGCCGAATCTTGCCGATCTGACCAAATTCTTTGACAGACTTCTTCCATGCTTTCCTACCATGCTTGAAACTTGGGGCCCTTTCTTGGCACCTTCCTATCATTTTTTACAAAAAAAAAAACAGTCAGTCACGACACCACTTTCCTCAGAACTCTCTTCCAACCCTCTTTGTCTGCAAACGGCTCTCGGCGAGACTGCCAAAGAGGCTTTTCTATCGTTTTCCACGACATTTCTGAGTAATTGATGGTCTTTTAGCATCTTTTAGCTACATCCTACTGAGTAGCTGACGATTCCGACCAGACCTTTGACTTGACCCAAGACATGTTTCTCAAGCGACTCTCAGCACACATGAAAGCCTAGCTCACACTTTATCAATGAAAACATGCTGAACCTTTCCGGTCTCACAGCTGCTTCATCATTCTAAGCCTTTCTCAGAACCATTGCCACATTGGCATCATTGCTAGTGCCTGCATCTTGCAAACCTTGTCAAAAAGTTCGTTACGTCTGTGAAGCTATCACAATATCTTGAGGATGTCTTGTCGAGTCTATTGAGTCTGTCGAGTTTATTGTGCACTTTCAACATTTTTCGACTTCGAGAATGTCCATCTTCATGACGCTGGCATAGGAGAAAACGATGGGGTAGTCGGAGACCATCTGAGAATGCAAGCGATGCAACACGAATGACACATGTTCAACTGTTTGCAATAATAGCAATGCAATCCCAACGAAATGGCAAAGCTCCAGCCATCCAAGTCCAAGGCTTGTGGGTTGACGACGTCTTTGTTGTCAGGCCTGGCATTGAACAATGCAACAGCTCCTTCCCACTTCTAAGACGTCCTTGCGATTCATGGGACAGTTACCCAGGCTTGCAGTCCTGGACTAAGCTCATGGTGCAATGGAGTTCACTTCCAAACGTGCAGCAGTCAGTCTCTGTATGCTTTTCATTTCATTCCTTTCATTCCTTTCATTCCTGTCTTTCCTTTCATTCCTGTGATTCTTTTGTCCAAATGTATGCATTGCATCTCCAAGCAACACGCTTTCCTCTATCTTTAATGTCACTGCTTTCAAATCATTGCCAGCGAGACCTGAGTTGAGCGATACGCACCCTGAGCTCTGCCCCCACCAAGCCAGCGTCACCAGCCTGCCAGGGAAGGATCCCTGTATGGATGTCTGCGTATCCCTAGGCATCCCTAAGAATATACTGCGCATCTCTCCTAGAAATATGTGTATGTGTATATGTATACAAATACATGCAAATTTAATCAGATTTACATATATATATATATACACCATCAATTCCTTTCCTGCATGGCAAGTTTGAACCTTAGGGGTAGCTCTTTCAGCGTTCATGCCTATTCATCATGCCAGCAAGCTCCTTAATCCCCCAAGCACCATTCATTTGACAGAGACATTCCAAAACGATCTTCTGGTGTTCTGAAATTTCCTTCTGTCATCCAAGTATCTCCAAAGCGAGACCAAAAGCTGCGCAGAATTTTGATAGGGTACAGGTCAATGCTTGGGAGTCAGATTCCGCCTGGGGTGATTTGGCGAGGTTGAAAGAGACACTGGTACGCAGGTGTGTGCGGTGTGCGCATTGAGTTTGTGCCACAGTGGCATCATGGGGCGGGTTAGCATTCGGTACTGCCACAATTGGATGGCTTGCTAGTGGAATAGCTAGAACCTTCGGGCGTCATCCGTGCAATGACGACACAAGCATCGCAGGATATTTGGACAAGAAACTTCCTACATAGGTAACGGCCATTCACTAAGAGTTTGTCAGGAAAATCACTCACACTTTGTCAATTCACATGACTCACTCACATTCGCCGTCACCAAAGAACCCAAAACTGGCTTTGCCTTTATGCAGTTCCACATTCCAGGTACATGTCGTGTAGCTCGGGTTGGTCCGTCAATCAAGCAAGCAGGCAATCAAGTAAGGAAATCTTGCGCACCATTTCCTAATGGTCCTAATATGTCTTAATGGCTTCTCTGATGCTTCCCCCCTTCTTTGAAGCTGCCCAGCCCTGTACCGTGGTACTGGTGGTACCGGCCTTATTGCCCAAATCTCTGTTTGGGATCATGCCCACAAGGCCTTCCTGAAGGCAAGGCGACAACAGAGACAGTCAGACTGTGTCCGACTGCGTCCACTAGCACAACAAATCACAACAATAGAGTCTTAAAGTCTTAAGAGATTTAAAGGGATCAAAAGCGGGTTTCAATGACAGTCCCGCCTCTGTCATTACACTCGCTCCCCAGATCCTTCAGCAGCGAGAACATCAAACTTCATTTGTTGAGGACTTTGGAAGTAGGACTCACCGTAGGAAATCATTCTTGCATTGCCTCCATATCCAAAATGCAAAGAAATTCTAAGAGCGTTGTTGTATTTCTGAGACCATGCGAGCTGAAAGCAAAAGAATTCTTCCTTCAGGCCGCTCTTTGCTAAACCGTTGTTTTCTTTTAGTGAAATTGCTCAATTGGCATCCTGCTGCAAAGCGTTCAACCTGTCGGCCACTGTTTCATCATTGAATTGACACAACAAACTCCTTTTCCACTCTAGTAGGACTCAAGTTGAACTTCTTAGGTGTCGGATCGCCAACACAGTTTTGCTTGGACTTACTCCTTGTTGTAGCATGTGCTCAATTGTGGTTGCATTCCCATCCTGTGACAGAGTTGATTTCACATACTATATCATACTATATCTACTGAAGAATGCTACAGTACTTGACTTTGACATATACGGACATATGCTATGATATCATAACGAGTCTGCGTAAGTCTGAGATCCAATAAGCATTGAGTGTATATCGAGTTTGAGGCATTTCGGTCCATCGTATATATGTATATATATATATATGTATAATATGTGATTATGTATACATATATAATTCCACATGTTCCACAGTTGGAACACTCACTTAAACCACTTCAAACCCTCTTGAAATGTTGATTCGCTTCTTTCCCCATAACTTTAAGGCGTTGTACTCGCTTTGTACATCTTTGCACATCTTTGTGCCAGGTCTGGGAGCCGTGCTCCATCTTCAGCACTGTGACTTTGAAAAATGGGTCTGTACCTCGCACAGAGACTGTCAGAGACCCTTAACGTTCGGTCCATGGTGGGCCCTTGGTCCTGGGTAATGTTCAGGGTAATGTTCAGGACGCAAAATCAGTGTGTAGCCACGTTTCGAGGCTCGTGCCTTCCTTGTTGTCCCATTTGGCCATCGCCTTGGGTTGGAAACACTTGGAAACGATCACGAAACCATCCAGCACTTACGGGACAACGCCTTGCAGCTCAGATTGCTCAGATCAAAATGAGAATAGCTCTTGCAGGTTCTCGCTTCCAGTTTGGAACTGTCAAAACGACCTTGGATGTGCCAGTGGGGCCTTGCCTTATCCCATGCATTTTGCAGCTCAATGCTCTGTAGCGACCTGGCCAGATCTGAAAGGTCCAGCAATGTCCCAATACTCGTGAAATCATTCGACTTGGATAAAGAGAGTCGATTTGCACAAGGAAAATCAAGGAGAATCATGTAAAAAGAAAACGGATCTTACAAAAAAGCCCATTGTGATCTGTCTTGCGAACCCCAACATATGGCTGGATCGGGAGCTCAAGCAAAGTGTTGAAGAAAGTGGGGGGACACCATATCGATATCAAATGACATCAATGTCTGACCAGCTTTTGGCCAAGAGTATCCTTAGACATCCTTTATTTCAGCAAATGCATCGTCTAAAGCTTCCACTACTACGGTTCTAGTTGCTGTTCAGCTGCAAGATGCATTGTACAGCATCCTTGTCGCCGGGCACAACAGATCCAGCACCTCGAAGAGCAGCTAAGAAGCACTGGTTGCAAACTTTTGAAGGGCTCCGGTTTCAACAAAGAACAAGAAACATCAATCATATTCAATAACAAAAATATACAAAGTACAACATGACATTGATCATTGCAAATCTGCAATCAAACTGCCACACCTTGTACATCAATCTATGAAAATCCGTGCTTAGTGACGTCAAGACTTTCCAAGGTGAAGCTCAGCTTAGTTCAACCTGTATCGGCAGCGCCTGACTCGACAACTGCTGCTTTGATGACTTGTCCAACTGTCAATCCGGCCTGCATGATAATAGCTGCACGCAAAATTGAAAGAGCATCCCAGACCGCAAAATACATCTTCAACCAAGGCCAAGTCTCACAAATAGGAAAGCAGCTTGCATTCAAAATCATTTACAAAATATTAGAAGTACAGTCTGTGTATGTATGTGTATGTATATATATACATACATCGATTGTGTGTGATTGCTTTGCAAATGCGAGATGTTTGATGCAAATGGTTTGTTGAACTTCTCAAACTCTCTGCTTCAGAGTTTCAGCCTCTTCGACCGAGCTAACAGGCTTCAGGGAAGAATACCTTCAATCACATCACAAAAAAAGGAAATTGATACAACGAAAGCCTGTCAAACACATCAAAGCACGCCAAAACATATCGAAATTCGATGCCAATGGCAAGCATTTCAGAGATTCCAAAGGGCAAGCCACAGCAAACCACAGCCATGCAAAAGACAGGTGGGCGCTTAAGGCTGCAACCGGGTAGGCACTTGCGCCCAACTTTTCACTCTGTAGGAATCTATTTCCACAAAGGCACCATCCTGTGTGATGCCACTGAAGTGGAGCCGCGGTCAGAGTTCTCACAATACCCATAGGATGCACCATAAAGAGATAAAAGGCCATAGAAGTGCGACTCAGACTTTCGCGCATTTCAGGCATTTTCATACCTGCAAAAATAATCATCATTGATGACATCTCCGCCACTCCCAAGCGTCCTCGCTGATAACTTTAACAGTGCCCTCCACCACATCACCAACTTGTGGCATAGCCTCGGATACATTCGCTGAAAACTTTTTGAATCTTTTCTCAAATCGTTTTTCAATTTTGGCAAAGAATCTCTACTGATCTCAGCAAATGCGGCAAGACAGTTTCGGCTGAAATGGGCTTTCGAGATGCAAGATGCCTAAAGATCTATAAAGATCTATAAAGATGTCAGGTGCCTAAGATGCCTGCCCACTGTTCACCAGTGAACTTGAGGCCATTCGTCTCCCTCAGCAAGTCCTGTGCGAGTGCACTGCAAGTGTAAGGACCAAATGCAGATACTAGAGCTGCTGAAATGCCATAGGCAACCTGAAAACGCCACAAAGCAGAAGTTGTCGCAAGGTCTAATTGCTGTAAGTTGTTGATCTCTTCAATCTCTTACAGCACTATACAGCACTCTTATTTTGTCTCCGCACATGCTGGATGCTGGTACGAAGCCGCCCGTACTCAGCAAACTGATGGTGGGGGCTCCACCTCTCAGCGTCGAAACGGTTAATATATAATATAATATGTATAATATATAATATATTATATATCACCTATTAAATATTGTATAGTATATAAAATATATATTATATTATATATTAAATATTATATATTAAATATTATGTAGTTTATATAATACGTTGTATATTGTATATTCAATATTTATATTTTAATCTATATTATATATTATATATCATATATTACATATTATATGTTATGTATTATATAATATATGTCATATATTACATATCACATATATATATATATAGTGTAAAAATATATTATATATTCCACATATCTATAAAAGTTATAATATATCATATATTATATATTATATATATTAAATATGTATTCTTTTAATCATATGTTAAATATTATATATCATATATTACATATTATATGTTATGTATTGTATAATATATATCATATATTACATATCACATATATATATATATATATTATAAAAATATATTATATACTCCACATATATACTATATGATATATCATATATTATATATTATATATGTTATATATTACATATGTATATATATATTATTGCAATTATCATACTTCATGTATATATATATATTATCATATATGATTTAATATATTACATTATATATATATATATACATTGTACATATTATATACATTATATTGTATTATGTTATATCATATATAATCATATTATACTATATCATATCAAATTATATTATATTATATCATATTAAATCATATGATATTTATTTATATTGTATTGTATATTATATATCTATTATGTATATATCACATGTATATCATGTATATATATATATATATATATATGATATGTATATATATATTACATACATATCATATACATAACATATACATATATTACACACATATCATATATATATATATAACATATATATATTACATACATATCACATATATATATATATATATCACATATATATATATAACATATATATATATTACATACATATATCATATATATAACATATATAGATATATTATATACCATACATATATTAAACTATATCGTCTACATATATTGTTGATTATGTCTAACAACCTCCCCACCTCGGGAATCCTTTGCCATTCGAAGGCAGGCAACTCAAAAGCCTTCAAGACCTGCCAGAACAACGAAGGCTTTCCAGAGTTCACTTCGTATGCGATGGAGAAGTTTTCAAGGGGGAGAAGCATTTAGGCTCTCACATTCAAAAAGAGATGTGGCTTGGAAGACTGGGAGGGAGGTGGGGCCAGACGTTAAACATATGGAAACCGACATGTTTCAAGGCTTGATGTTTTTTCCTGCAGCTCAGAGGTTGGGGCTGGTAGTTTTGGGAGGGTGCGGAAGCATAGAGAAAATGATTGCGCACATGGCATCTAGAATCTATGTCTCCAGGTCGTGTTCCCAATGCATAGATCTTCTTCCGTCTACCCAACCCTTTGGGGTACGTGAAGGAGATGCACCGCTGTTGCTTTGTTGCATCTACGTATACAAATCACAAATGAATGCTTGTGCAGCACGGCCCCACGCTGACGTTGAAAACGAGTTCAAATCTCTCGAATGAAGCCAGTCCATGCTGGAAATGAAGACAAGGAGTCTCTCTGATTTGCACCTACCAGTTGAGTAGCTCAAACTCTTTAAGTATGCAATAGATTCGCAGCAGCATACGACTTATATGACATAATATGTAAGAATGACACATTCCTGCACAGCTCAGCCCACGCTCCAGAACCGTCTCAATATCTACTAGGGTTGATCAGCAAAAATGTTCCCAGACCATACTTGTGCTACATAAAGCCTGAGGTGAAAAAGCGCACCCATGCCAGACAGTAATCCTTTCCAGCAACAACACGATCAACTTTTCAGCATCTCTACTACGAGAAACCACTGACTTTCCAGCCCCTTCAGATCCTTCCAGGCTATCTGTTGTGTTGTTTTCGTACTCTTGGATCGAAGTGGACCGGAGTGATTGGATTGAACAAATCCCACCCTTACGATTGGCTAAAATAACAGTCCTTTCCCAAAAGATTGCAGCACCTCTCCATCAAGGTGCCGCTCTTCATGTTGCCTGAGCGGGCAAACATCTAAGGTATAATTGTGAAATATTGTGAAGAAGTGAAACTGAAACTCCCAAACTCTTCGTACAGTTGGCTTTTGCCAAAAAGATGTCTTGAGGCCGTTAAACTTCCACTCGTCCCCCAGACCCGCCTCAACATTATGGGCTCCAACCCTGCGACCTGAAGGCAGACAGAGATTACAGAGGTGTGAAAATCAAGGCTATCGAGACCTGTCAAGACCTGTCGAGACGTGTCAAGACATGTCAAGACAACGGTGTCACTTCCTGCGAAGCTGAGAGAGAAATTGATGACATGAGAAATTCTGCGAAGATATCTGCAACTTGTATGGAGGATTCACATGGCAAACTCTATCTGCTATACTGAAAACCTTCAAAGGCCAAAAGGAACGTCAGGTCAGAGAATTGCTTGCACACAAAAAATGAGAACTTCACAATGTGGCAGGATCAAGGAGATGGTGTGCTATATTCCACCTGAGTAGCAGAATGTTTTGCATGTTTCAGTGCTGTAAGGCTCTGGCACAAGGAGTCCCTGCATAGGACCTGCAATGAAGCCCACTGCCGTCTGTCAATGTTTGACCTATTGACAGTTTCATTCTAGAGTGCCGGCTCCTTGCCCGAGCCCCAGGTTGTTCTATACCTTGTCCTAGTAGCATCACCATGCTCCTCCCGCTAGACTTCCTCTGCCCTGCAAAAATATGCGGAAGAAAAAGTACTACAGGAACTTAACTATTGATTCTTGATCCATCTTGTCAGAAGGCAATTATATAAACCAAGCAAAACAAAACAGCACTAGCTGCTCTTGAATGCCAGCCAAATAAAGTGCTGAGTTACTTCAGTTCTGTGATGTTCTGTGTATTTGTTTGGTCTTAATGTGAATATGTGTGCCTTTGCCCTCCGCGATTGCCCACAAATCATATGAATTCTTGCCAAAGTCAATGTTTTCTTGGATCCTTTTTGCACTGTGGATCTTTTGTATGCATGGTAGATTGCTAGATCTACAATCCAAACACCAAGTTCCTACGAATTCTTCTTGACTTTGGGGTTGGTGATGTGCAAAAGCCAGGCCAATCAAGCCAGGATGACGAAGCTTGAAATGGGGAGGCAACTTGGCTAAATGGCGATGTCGACCGCGCCTGTTTCAGGACCCAGCCAACGATCAAAATATATCAAAATATCACAAAGCCAACACAAAACCAACAAAATTTCGAGCATTGTCGAAACAGTTCATGGCTGAAGTTCATGGCTCTTGAGCGTTTGATTGGCACTCGAAATTCGATCGCTGACCGTCTGCTTGATCCGAGACACTTGCCCAGTTGCAAAAGGTGACACGCTTCTTCCAGAATCTCCAGTCTTCCCAGTTGCAAACGGACCCGGAGACGCAGTTCCAGTTGCACTTGGCCCAAAAGGAGACGCGGTCGAAGCGGCAGCGAAAGGAGAGGCTGCTGAAGGTCTGGCTGCAGCTGGTGCTGGTGCAGCTGAAGCAGCAAAGGGAGAAGCAGCAGAAGCCGCCGAAGCCGCCGAAGCTGCGAAGGGTGATGCCATCGGCTGTGCAGCTCCGAAGGGTGAGGTCGTTTGAGTCGTTTCGGCACTCGTCTCAGCACTTCCAGTCGCACTCAGACCAGACATTTGAACCTCGGAAAAACACACAAATCAAATCGAATCAAGTCGAAAAAAAACAAAACTCTCACAGGGCAATGCGCAAAGTCTGCAATGCAGTTGTCAGTTCTAAGGTTGGTCAGTCATTCTTATCCTTTGCTACCACCTGCTGAGACGTGAAGACTCCATCCAGGAGAGACATAATCCAAAAGGACTTGTGGAAAACCATTGGAAACAAAACGATGCGAGATCATGCGAGATCAACTCTTTTGAGTTTGGGAAGCGCAAGACATCTCGAGCTTTGACTGTTTCGACTATTCAATGGATGCGCACCTGGAGGGCATGGAATTTCTCTTTGGCCTCTTCGAGCTTTTTGGAGCTCACAGCATTCCACTCTTCTCGAGGTGTCTGCATCAGTGTCCACCGAAGTTCCTCGAAGGAGGTGTCGTTAGATACAAGTGTGGCCTGTCGGGCAACGAGTCCAATGAGTCCCTCGAGTCCAACGAGTGGAGTCTCCCTAGAAAAAGAACAAGAACAACTTGAACAACTTGAACAACTAGACAAAAGACTACAACTAGCATCGACCCTGTCACAGACAATGTCCGAAAACACTTAGTGTATGGACAGACCTACTTTGCTGATCTTTGCTATTGTTTGCTCTGCTTACATCCAAATGGCTCTGGGAGGAGAGCCCTGAAGTTTTCGTGAGCATGCCCTTAATAATCTGAGTTCGCAAAGAAAGTGGAGCTAAAAAGGCAATGAGCCATCCTCTGGCAATTGCCAAAGTGGATGCTCTTCTCATCCCTCTCCCAGTATCTGACAACTCCTCTCTTTGACAAACAGTTGATAAAGAAGCCTGAATGAAACAAAAGGCAGACAAAATGGAACCTGAATGGGACTCTATCTGAGACTGTCTCGAATGACTAGTTCTATCAGAATTTGGAGAGAATCAGAAGCTGTCAGAGAGAGAGAGAGAGAGAAAAAAAAAAAGATAAAAGAAGAAATAACAGAATAGTAAGCTAAAACATGCTAAAAACCATCTAAAACCTAAGCCTTCTAAAAGTGAGCGAACACATCGTGAAAGTACCTGTTTTCGCCTGATTGTCGCCAAAGCTGGTGAGCTGCCACCCCACTTTGCGCAGCAAATCCATCGGGTTATCCTGAATGCATCCGTGACCACGACTTGATGCAAGAAATGGCAAAGACATGCAAAGACGAGCTGTGCTGTTCTGGCCAAGCAAAGCACTGCAAAGTAAAGCTTCAGAGATGTTTAATGTTTCAACATCAAGCTTTGACTGAGAAATTCGAACACTTTGAATCTGAGAACTTGTGAAGGCTAATTGCTGCACTTGGAGATTTTCAATTCGCAAACAAAAATGATCCTGCAAGAGTTGCAGGCCACTTGCCCGAAATGTGCCATATTCTGCCCACTTGCCTGGTTGGCGGCAGGAGGGGCCGAAGGCGTAGACGGCAAAGATCGTCCATGTCCAGCACCATTTGCTCCATTGCTTGGCGCGGACGGCGATGGAGCCTTTGAACTTGCGAAAGGTGATGCCGCTGCTGACGCCGCTGACGCTGACGGAAGATTTTGCGCAAACTGCGACTCAGATGGCCTTTGGGAAACCGAAGCTTTCGGAGCGAAGGGACTGTGACTGGATGGAGCTGCAAAAGGCGAGGCTTGCGAATTGGTGAAGGGCGAGGGTCCAGTCTGGACGCCCTGTGAGAAGGGAGACGCAGTTTGTGAGGTCTGTCCAAATGGAGATGTGGTGGTGCCAGTTGCAAAGGGTGAAGCACTTGCAGTTGCAGTGGCGCCAGCAAAAGGCGACACTGACGGTGCTGTCGTAGCTGAGGCAAAGGGCGAAGCGGTGGTTGACGGTTGAGCTCCGAATGGTGACGCAGTGGTTGCCGCGTTTCCTGGCAAAGGAAAGCGGACGACAAGTGGGACACGAGTGGGACACTCTGCCAACAAAGGGAGTGTGCTACAGGGCCTCTTAGTCTTCTAACGAGCAACACTCTGTTTTCATCTCTCTTCTCCCTTGATTCTGGGACCGAACACTCCTGCATTTGCAAATGGCGAAGCTGCTGCCGGGCAAGCCCCAAACGGGGAAGCCTCAGAATTCTCCAAAAAACAAAATATAATGCATTTTTCTGGTTTTGGTGATTCTAGCTGCCTAGCTTTGTGTTGCTTGGCTTGAGTAGCTGAGTCTTGACTCCAAGGCACGCTTATTGCTCCTGCAAAAGCGCCTTGCCGTGACCTGCAAAGAAGAACAATGGTACTGTCTGTCCGCCACAGATTCACCAGATAGTGTTCCATGATCTTCTAGTAAGATTCCGGTACTTCACTTATATCCAAAGCTGGTGATGAAAATACTCTCCAGTCGACACCACCACTACTCACCCCCGAATTGCCACCGACCGCTATACCATACCGAAATCTTGGAACTTATCATGGTGGTAGCACTACGGCTCTGTGGCATTCTGTGGCTGGGACATTTCAGTCCAAATACTTGGACAAGGAGTTCAAGTAGTTCAAGGCCATTCGAGGCGACGGACCGGACACCATAATCTCAGCATAATGATTGGTTGTGAAGATGTCATCTTGGGCTGTTAGCATACACGAGCGAAATGCTGCGTCTCATAAACAACCTTAAACCTACTGCTGGCTCGGACCGCCTATGTAATGAGAAAAAGGTTGCCATGACTGCCCTGTCTCTCTCTCTCTCTCTCTCTCCTTGATGCTGGAATAGCAGATAAAATCAGAAGCACCAAGAAAGTGGGACACTCCTGAGGAAACATTTGACAGGCAAATTGTTCAAACAACTTCTCATAAGCACATTTGAATGAATGCCTGAGTAGTCTTCCTTTTGGGCCTATGTTTGTCAAAGCTGGGACGAGCCAAAATCGGGTCAGGAAGCGCACATAACAAATACCCATAATACCCCAAGTTGTGCAGCAAAACTTGGCACAGGTGGTCAGTCCGCATAGGTGAAATTTGCGATCTTCTCTTCGTTTGCCAAATACCTCGCGACAAAACAAAGAGACTTCCAGGCTCTGAGAAAGGCAGCACAACAAAACTCAGGTCTAATGGTCTCGCATCAAATCTGTTGTCTTTCGAAATCTTCAAGAGACTCTTCAAGAGGCTCTTTCCTAGGCTCCAAGGCATTTCCTTCCAAGGCTGGCACTCCACATTCATGCGGAAGTCGCGATTCTCCCTGTTGGAAGGCGGTGCCGTGTCAAACCTGAAGTCCACACAACACTGGAGATCAAAGTCTCTGCATCGAATACCTGTGACCTGTGCGCATATTTCTATACATTTACATATCTAGTAATAGCTATGACTGATACGACTAAGTAATATCTATTGCAGATATTCCAATAAGATTCTGGATCCAAGCAGAGCATCTGAGCAGATTCTGTGCTGCCGACTGGGATACTAGGGGTTGCATGCAGTTGCTGGGGCTGCTAGGGGATACCAACTGCATCAAGACTTCACTCGGGTGCTGCCTCTTCATAAGAGAGGGATACTTCAGCGCCAAAGGGTGCCACAAACGGAGAGTTTTGAAGAGCTCCTTCCTCGAGTTCTGAGCCACAAGAAAGCGTCTAATCTGACTGAACCCGCTATGTTTCTTTCTTAGAAATGCAAAATCAGATATGATATAGTATGTAACAAATTGTCACAATGTATGTTCAATGGTTTTGGCAGGGGCAAACATGATGATATTGAAATCCAGTTCATGCCAGAGCAGCTGTTTCAGGACGAGTTTGCGCTTGTGGTCCGCAGTTTCATGACGTCGTTTGTCCTCAGTTCTAGTCGTGACCCTAAGGATCACCGCGAATACACCATAAATCAGGACGCCTGACACACCACATCTGCCTGCATCAGCGAAGTCACTGAGAGAACCTTCCCACTTTGACTGAGATACATTATTCTCTTTGTTGAAAGCCGAGCTTCAGAAAAGGGCAAAAGATGGCGGCCCCACCTTGACTTCACGGTTCTATTCGCATCTCTTCAATAGAATCTATTCACAGGGTCAAAAATTATGAAAGAGATCCAAACGACTGTATGTCTTTGCACTGTGTCTTTTTCATCTCGTTATTGCCCTTGTCTCATGTCGTCTGGTGTCGTCGCGTGTCGTCTCACGTCTTCCAGATTTCATCTGAAGCCAGCACCCCCAAGCCAATTCCTCGACCTGTCGATCTCCATAGCATGTGAAGAATCTGGACGACCAATGAAGAACGATGAAGAACGGATATATATATATATATATATACAATACGGATATACGTGATGTGCGGATATGGAACGACATGATAGAAAATGATACTATACGTGCACATAAATATGTATGCGTGTATATATGTATATGTACATACATATGTATACATTTATATTATATATATATAGAGTATATGTGTCTGGCATGTATACATATGTGCACAGGTATATCTATACATACATGTGTATACAATATATATACATATACACACACATAAATAAATAAATATATATATATATATATATATATACGCTCGGGGCCCTAGGTTTCCGCAGATTGTGTTGGTTACAATGTAGCCAAATGGCAAAAATTAGTGCTTCGCCACAGCGAAATGCATATTTTACGCATGTTTATCGTTTTATTGCATTTTTACGGTCCTAATTTTTTAGGCCCGCGCAAGTTGCATGTTATGAAATGGTATAGACATTACATGTCAATCATGCTTTTCAGGATTTCCCATAGGAATTACGATGCTTCATGAAATTCATTTTTTGGGTTCTTTCTTGGAATTATTTTTTTTATTCCGTTTCGTGGGGTGATATGAAGATCTGTAATTTTTAAATGGTATTTGCAATGGATTTGAACATGTTGTGCGACACGAACATGTTGATAGTCAGCCATTTTTTCTTCTTTCATCCATTTCCAGTTGATTTTTCACTGTGATTTTCCAATTAAAATCGTCTTTTTGTGTCTTTTTTGCTGCTATTTACAACATTTTGTTGTCTTGCATTTGTTTGTCTCAGTGTTTTGTTTTTCGAAACAGCGTGGATATATCATTACCATAGCTTTGGAGTTTACAAGCAACACTGTCATTGCAATAGCGCCTCTCTTTTTCACAGCTTCCACGGAGGTTCATCCCAAATTTTGGTGACCGGCTGAAGTCCATTCATGGCCAGTTCTCTGATTTTTTCAGGGCATCGAGGACAGTTTGCAAACCTGGCTTTTGGTTGACATGGTGCACCGCTAAGACGTTACGATGTTCAATGCCATCGGTGGTGACTGGCAAAAGACCATGTCTGCGCAACTGTCTTTTCGTGACCGAGGCTAGGGCTTCAGCCGTGTTGTCACCCCCTACCATTCGAAAACCCATTCGGCTTTACCGCGCAGCCTTGCTTGACAAGGTCACGCAGCAGCAGGAGTTTGTCTTTGACAAGTCCTTGCTTAGGAACATTAGAACGCAACTGTACATGACGTTAACATGCCCCACCCCACCCCACCCAACCCTCATCACCGTAACATCAACATAGCCTCACCGGAACATTGGGACGCAACTGTACATGACGTTAACATGCCCCACCCCACCCAACCCTCATCAACCTAACATCAAAATAGCCTCACCGGAACATTGGAACGCAACTGTACATGACGTTAACATGCCCCACCCCACCCCACCCAACCCAACCCTCATCAACGCAACATCAAAATAGCCTCAACGTAACATTGGACCGCAAGTATACAAGACGTTCACATGCCCCACCCCACCCCACCCAACCCTCATCAACGTAACATCAACATAACCTCAACGTAACATGGACCGCAACGTACATGACGTTAACATGCCCCGCCCCACCCCACCCCACCCCTTGCGGAAACCTGGGGCCCCGAGGGTACATATATATATATATGTACATGTATACATATATATATATATATGTATACACATTTATACACATATACATATTTGTGTATATATGTATGTATATACAAATGTGTATATATATATACACATGTATTATATATATATATGTATACACATTTATACACATATACATATTTGTGTATATATATATATATGTATGTATATACAAATGTGTATATATATATGTACACATGTATAATATATATTAGAAAAATATATATATATATATGGATATACTTATTCTGTATATATACATATAAATGTATGATATACATCTACAATCATCTATACTTGTGGAACGACACGGAATGACGTGGAAGGATATGGAAGGCGTGCGAGCTGTGTCAGGCGCCTCGTCTAGGAATTCTTGGTCTGTCATCGGCATGAGTTCATCCAGAGCGGCTGTCTTCTCCTTCAGCCACGTTGCCTGGGCAGTTAGACCGTTAGACATAGTCAGGACACTGCTAGACAAGTCATATCAAGTCATATCAAGTCATTCGTTTCAAACTGACAGGGTCACAAGAGTCACAAATGGTCTGAAATTGCGATTGTGTCTGCATTTGGACAGACCTGCTCCTCCTCTGTCATCACAGTTTCCTCTCCACAGGGCATTCTAGTGTCCTGCAGAAAATATATTTTGCGAGGAATGGAGTTCAGAAACGCAAACATGCCTCTTGAATTACAATGCAATTAGAGTCAAGAGAATGTGCAATGAGTCAAGTCTTTGCAGTCTGCGAGTGTTCTCAAGCACTGGATCATTGATTATCAAGACAATCTGAGACCGCTGCTAGGTTGTAACTACCCAAGGAGCGGCGTTGCACAGCAGCTCTGCCCTGCCAAAAACTGCTTTGTCCGACAGAGGGAACTGACAAATGACGCCGAGAGAGAAAGAACTCGGAGCAATGGAAGGGATGAGTTCTGCATGCCAAAGTTCAGTCTTTAACTGAAGGCCTTCTTGATAGTGAAAAACTACTTCAGACTTCAGCAGCATTTAAAAGTATATATAGAATATATAATATCATACATATATATATATATAATATCATACACACATATATATATATATATTGCATACAGTTGAAAAGAAACACTCCAAGCCAAGCAAAGGCCCTCGCCGCCGCAATGAAGCCCATTGTGGCAGCCAAACCCACCTGACTGTAAAAATTAAAAATGCGCCAGTGGGAAAACCACACTGGCGAGCATGTCTAGCAAATCTGTAGCGCATGGGAAAAGAAACCGAGTAAACATCCAAACTATCCAAACGAAAGAAACGAAGAAATATACAGGCGCAAGGTGCACACGAGTCATCCCATGAGTTGTACAAATTCCAAGAGCCACAGAGAAGACTGGACTCAGTCGACAACTGCCAACGTGTTGGGCATCTCTTCTGATCGTGCCATGATTTTCTTCTCATCGACATAGTCTGAGCATGCCACCACTGGAAGCATTCCGTAAACACCGGAATCAGAGGTCCTTCAAGCAAAGCGTACTGAAACGTCTCAGCACTCTGAGACACTCTGGGCGTTTCAATTTAAAGCTTTTGGACAAGGAATCAGCGAATGCGCGGAAATCAGAGAACCTTCATGCATCTTCATGCCAAGTGCAGCTTTGATTTGGTCTGTCCCTTCCACCTAAACTGCAAGCGTGTCGAACATTCTTTTTGTACTTTGCAAGGGAACTCCAAGGTACAGTTGGTACAGTTGCGCAATTGTCAGACATACAATAACATTTAGTACAGGTTTCATCATGAACATTTAGTGTTTACATGTGTTTACTTTATTTTTCGCACACTTTGTTTGGACTCTGCCAATAAAACGCAGACCTCATTGGGGCAAGGCGTGGCTTCTCCGGGCTCAGCTTGTCAACCGGTCGGCCCACCTTGGGCAACTGCAAGCGTTCTGTCAATGTGTACATGGTGATCACGATGATGACGATGATATAACTTTGGGGACTTTGGTGTGTTCCGACTGGTCCGAGTTGAAGGGTAAGCCGGGTAAGCATAAAGTTATGTAAAGGCCAGATTGCTCAACACTATTAGCCTGCCAAAAGGTACATCAGCAAACAGACTGAAAAAAGACTTGTAGGCGTCCAAGCCTGCAAGCTCCAAGTAAGCAATGTTGTTGCTATGAATTAGTCTGTATCAAGAATGGTGTTGTGTCGACATGGCAGTAAATTGAAACACATTTTCATCCAAGGCCAACAACCCCAAAGTGGCCCTGATGCGAACTTGACATCACCAAGATTAAACTAAATAGCAAATCTTCCGGTCACATTGGCTTGTGCTTAGAAACACTTACAGTAGTAACTAGTCACCTGCAGACCAGCGGAGTGCAAAACTGTTGTGCCAAGATGTACAGAAAACATTGCAAGACCGTTGTACACAATCATAATTCCACACTTGCAAACCTCATGCATAGATGCCTCGCTTCTTTTTCAATACCCAAGGAGTCGATAACTGAGACGTTTGCAGCTTTGCCTCTACTTTTAGTTCCATACTTTGAGCCCGATCCAATCCGGAAAAGCGAAAGACTGAAATTGTGTCAAACATGCAAAAAAGAAACATGAAGACACCGTAAGACACCTGGGCTCCTCACAACAAGAAATGCTGAGCTTTGGAAATAGCTTGCAGCATTGAGGAGAAATGGAATCAGCAGCCTTGAAGGGCCAAAATAATAAACGCAACACCGTTTGTATACGTGTTCCAATTTGCTCAATTTCTTCAAACGGTAAGCGTCAAAGCCAATCTGGCAATGAACTGCAGCTGTATCCTCAAGGTGTAAAGTTCTTGCCAAGAATCAAGACTGCCGCGATAGGGCGGCTGATGACAGGCCTGTCAAGCACTTACGTAGTTGTTGCGGCTTGGGCATCAAAGCATTTAGAGAATTCGGAAGACGTTCATCATGCACACACATGTCTAAGTCTCTCTCAGTGTGCCTGTGTGTGTGTGCCTGTTTGTGTGTGCCCGTTTGTGTGTGTGTGTGTGTGTGCGCCCGTTTGTGTGTGCCCATAGGCATAAGCCTCTGCATGAGTAACCCAAGTAGATGCATTTTGCGTTAGTGCATGGGGCATGGGTGTGGGTTGGTGCGCCTACCAAGTAAAAAGCTAGCTACACTTCATTGCGAGCCACAATGCACAGTGAGCGAGAAAGAGAGAGAGAGAGAGACAGAGGTCTGAATTTTGATGGAGATCATTCGTAGACACAATGTTGATGTTGGCCAAAAACAGAAGCTATGAGCTATGAGCTATGTGCCGTTTATGTAGCCCTGCCGCAAGACAAAGATAGACATGACGAGGTCATGATGAGCCACTTCCGCGTGAATCCAACTGAATCGAAAACATCCACAGAACTTTCAAATCGTCTTCGCCCCAGTTGACTCTGCCTCACTGATGATGTGGCCATGATAGCCACACCTCAGCAAGTATCTGTCTTTTTGTGCCCACTGGTTCTGAAAAGAACACAGATCCACAAAGTGTATCGGAGCTTCATACTTGTCCTGCGTGATTTCCATGTTTTGTCCTCTGCTGCGTGCGGAGAAGATTTCAAACCCTGAGGCGTCACACCACAAATACAGGGCTTCTGGGCCGAAACAGCTTTGAAACAGATGAACATTTTGCCGTCCAAAGCTTCTGTCTCAACGATTAGAAAGCGGAAAGTATTAAGCAAACTGTGAGCTTATCCTGATCATGGTTCACCACTTACCACTTGGCAAACAAGCACCCTTTCAATCATCTCTTGTTTCGCAGTAAGTTCTCCCATCAACAAGCAAGGGCCATTTAAATCTATAGCAGTCAACAGGCAATCGAGATCCAAAATGAAGAGAAATCCAAGAAGATTGATCTTCAGTGATAAGAAACACTTTCTGCAGCGCCTTTTGCATACTACGTCGAAATCTCAGCTGTACAAACGCGGCCTACACAAGGCAGTTGGCTGCACTGTTTCAGCAGCCAAGTTCGTTCGCATTTGGTGAATTCGTCTTATTCAAACATCGCAGGTGAGACACACAAGGCAAGCTGACGAATGCAAGTGTGGGCAAGACACACGGCTGGCAGGTTTTTTGTTTTTGGAGCTTGTGTGGACCCGGTTGGCTCAACACACATTCACTGAGAAGGTAACCGCGTTTAGTCAGGGACGTCTTGGTCTGATATTGTCCAACCAGTGAGCCACCTGCAACTCCGAAACAGAACTGGGAGGACTTGCAAAAACTGTGCAAACACCGTGCAAAAGCGAGCGCAAAAGCCTTGCAAAAACAGTTTTGCAGATTTTGCACATTCCATCAACGCTTGCATCCCTGGTTTGCATCAGAGTTTTGCGCATCTTTCCGAAACTTTCCCATCTGACCTGGCTTTCCCGGGTGCCCCAGGGAAGCTCCTTGGCTTTGCCCTGTCGACCTGTGCTGCTCAATCTCATCACGTCATGAAAACAAAAAAACACACAACAACACAGGACAGGACAAGGGTGTGATAATGCTATAAACAATGTGTTTTTCTGTCTTTTATTCAGGACATGGATGGTAGACCTTGTATGCATAGTTGAGGTCCAAGCCATGGTTTCGCTTTGAAACAAACAAGGTCTTCCACAGGAACAAGAGGGTGAAGCTGCTACCAGCTACCAGCCATGCAAAAAAACTTCATTCGATACGTGTCTATCTGTGAAAGGTCTGTTGCTCTGTCCGGAAAAAAATGCTCTCACAATCTGCGCAGCGGTGCAAAGGAGAAGACGTATCCCTACTGAAGGTTGCTGATATGATTGATGTATGGTGTGGTAGATAGCTCTCATCGGAGAGTGTCTTACAATACTGATACTCTGTGCTACACCAACATCAATCTCTGGAAGGCATTCTCTTCAAATGAAAGAAACCCACTGTTTTTAGGAAAGGTGGGGACATTGGTCATGAATTCAGTTTCTGAAAGAGTGGAATATTCTGGCGAAAGTACATAGTGTAGGAGAGGGGGTGTGTGTGTGTGTGTATGCGAGCACGCATGCGCTACCTCAAAAGACATCGCACTTTGTTGGTGCTTTCGCGCATCCGGCGCCCGCGTGACAATTGTTACATTGCTATGCGCAAGTTCTTGAAACTAGTGGCGGTTTTGTGTGCCTTGCTGCTGTGGTGATTTTGTGTTTCTCCCCACATGGGGACCATTTACTGTGTGTACTGTGTAACCGGATGTAGTCTCTGCCTAAGAACAATAGTCTGGGTGACGAATCACCGCTGGGGTCATTTCAATATCTCACTTGCACGCTGTTGTTGAAACATATTGAAACTCTTTTGATGGTTTGACTGTGGCCATGTCTTTATGATTTGTCTTTTCTTCCAACCTTCTGCTGAGCAGAGTTCACACAATCCGATCCCTCGCAGCAACATGTAGTAACAAGCCGTCTCTACCCATAGCGTCGGGGATGATGGGGATGGAAACTTTCAACAGCAGTGAACGCTACTTGCCACGGATTTGGAAAATTGCAGCTTGGCCTGGCAGCATCCGCTTGCTTCCATCTGCCACAGACGTGTGTGCTGTTTGGCTGTGTCTGAAGTTGTCTTATACACAGCGAAACAGAAGGAAACACAAAGACACAACGCGACATATGAAACAATTTGAGAGGAAGTGATTGATGTAACATCAAGACTCAACAGTTCCCCCCCCCCCGTGTCTCTTCCGGTTCTATTGATGATAAAAAAAGGATGCAGCGTTTTGTTTTTGTGCAGTTTGATCAGTTGAGGAACCGCTTACGAGCCTCCATGTCTTCCACTCTTGGCTTTGCGCACTCCAAGTGAAGGTTCACAGCGTCCATCTATGTCCTTTAGAGCATCCTTCCGAGCATGCTGCACAGCATGCTGCACATGCTCTATCAGCTTCTTTGGCCCTTTTATCTCTTTTATCTCTTTCAGCTCAGGGGAGCTTTTGGAGTCTGAAAATTGAACTTCTTTCGCTGGGACTTTCTCTTTCTCAGCATTTGATCTTTGACTTTCTTTGTCCACTGGCTTTTCTGCAGGCAGTGATTTGGCACTCACTTTGCTGCTGCGATCGCGGCCTGCAACGCAGCTGAGGATTGTGATTGCAAAGTCACGATAATGTAGGCCTTTTTGTCACTTTTTTTTGCTAATTTTTGCTCAGTTTTTCCCGCCTTTCCAGTCCTCTGACTGCATAACTTCAAGCGCGGCTGCAGCTGCTACCTGCAAAACTTTGCACGGGTTGTCTGGTCGTAACGGTTCATCTCATCTGCACCATTTGCACACTTCGCATATTCTTAGCATACTTGTCATGCAAAGATTTTTCAGAGAGTGAACATGGCATCACAATGAGCCTCCCCAAGATTCTTTGCGAGTCGGCTGCTGCCGCCTGTGACCTTAATTCACAGACTCATACACAGGCCTTCCTCGAAGCAACAGAGTGAGCCAATCTGCGTGGAGCTGTACGAGATAGAGAACGAGATACGATATAGCAGTCTGACCCACCGAAAGGAAGCCAAGTGCACATCTTACAGCAGTGAGTCAGTTTCTGCTTGATTGTCGATTAGCACAGCAAAGCTGAGGGGACATAGATATGTCATGCGACGCATCAGCATGAGCCCTGCTGTGAAGCATTGGGAAGCATTGGGAAGCCATGGAGACCTTCAGGTGCTGTACCTGGTGTAAAACAGTTGCAAGCGATCAAAAGCCTTGGAGGTGCTTGCTGTGAGGGTTTTCAGCGTATGCAAAGTGAGCTTTGCAGGTGACTGCGCTACGTGAGCGGCGTTGCGGTGTGCTAAGAGAGCCTGGTTGATCTTACAGCAGGTTTGGAGCAACAAAATCCAATCGCCATAGATAGATGAGTTCGGATTTAATGAGATGAGCTGAGATGAGAGATTAGATGAGATTAGATGAGATTTGAATAAATTCGATTAGATTGATCGGATTAGATTGATCGGATTAGATTGATCGGATTAGATTTGATTGACTAGATTTGATTAGATTAGATTAGATTTATACTATATACATTAGATTAGATTTAGACTACATTAGATTAGATGTGGACTAGATTAGAGTAGAGTAGATAGGATATCGGATAAGATAGGATTGGACCGGACTAGATAGGATTAAATTGGACTAGATTTGATAACTTGGTACTAGTAGGTAGGTAGGTAGACAGATAGATAGATAATTCGATAGATAGATGATGCTTGAGTCCATCAAGCATTCCATTATCTATCCGATCAGGGAGCCAATTCTACTAACATCCATGTTTTTTGGACAGATCCACATGCACAATATACTCGTCCGTCTAGGCCAGCTCTGGGCAACCAAAAACAGGCTATCGACGGCAAAGATGGTGCAAGATTGGTGGAAGATGTTCAAAGCAGCTTTGAAACATTTTGAAACATTTATGTTTCAAGTTTCAAGATGTTTCAAGGTTTGACAACCCTCGTTTTGAGGCCCCAGCTGCACCAGGCACTCGGGGTAGAGGCAATGATTCGCCACACAGGTGGCAAAATCGTGCTTCCTCAAACTGCAAGATGAAGCTGAAATGTTCTGGAAAAAAGTAAAACATTTGGGTGAACAGTGAAGAGAGGGAAGAGAGATGAAGACATTCGCCATCATGATCAACGATCACTTCACAGGCGCACCAAAGATGTGGGCACTTGCCCGCACTTGGTGCACTGGTACTGCGCAAACCATGCCACTACGGACCTCATTCTGACTGTTGGCAAATAGCCTTCATCCACTGTCTACACCATTCCCAGTTTCTGAGATTTTCCAAGCTAGTTGAATGACGTTGACACCTCTCCTGCCATGATCTAAGTGTGGATTCAACTCATATTTCTCTGCTGTGTTTACTCCGTTTTTCAGCCTGCCCTCCTGGATTCGCCAAGCTCCAAACGCTGAAGGCCCAACAGTTGACGGAGCCGACTTTGAAGCTCCGGAAGCCTCCAAGAGATTCAACACATTTCAACCGAATGTCAAATTTCGATAAATTTCGACCATCATGACCTCGTAAGGGCATTGCACTTCACTGCTTGATTTTGGACATTTTGACATTTGGGTTTGACGTGACATGATGACAGGAGAGTACTCGGACACCACGGACAGCACGGACAGCACGATGTGAAGCTGCGCTCTGTAGGACTCTATAGCTCGATAGAGCGTTGTGACGTCGTTGCCGGCCCAGGGCTCCAACCAAGACTCTAACCATTGGCAACCGTGGAGCATCGTAGAGGCCAGGCCTTTGTCACGTCCACAACTCAGCACAAACAGAATATCATGCAGACCTGACGTAAGAATCATCACATGTCAACTGTAGGATTTGACCCGCGATCTCACACAAAGGCAGAGAACCCAAACAAAGGCACTTTCCATCACAAGAGATGCAAAAGCACAGACCACTGTGATGCCAATTCAATCAAGTGCAAGGTGGGAGCAAACGGAAAGCATGACATCCTTCTAGAAAGCAATCCGCAGAAGTAAACCAAGGATTGAAGGAACTGCAATGGATTTCACTACTCTCGCCACCGGGAAGTCAATCATCCTTCTTATCCTTCGAACATCTTCGAACTCAAATTGCTGTCCCTCTTAAAGAGATACCACGGTATGGAAGGGCGATATGAATCAATTATTGTTAAATTGCAAGTTCAAGAGATGGAAAGAATCAGCAGCAGTCCAAAAACCAAAAGGTTGCCAATGGGGCAAAAACAAATAAACTGTGGGAGGTACCAGCAAAAGGAAGAAATGAGTTGATCATAGCTTATCATAGATTATATATGATTATATATCTATGTTATTCTATGTTTATCCTCTGATTTCTGACCACCTCAAAGAAGTCAAGTTTTAACGACTCTGTCCGACTCTGTCTGCCATTGTGCTCCAGACACTTCGTTCCGCTCCGGGGGTGGACCAGGCGTGCCCAAGCGTCTTCGAAGTGTTGCCTGGCAGACGGGCCGGGGGCCTCGGAAGATCTCTCTTCAGCATTCTTTAGCATCTTCAATATCTTCACCATCTTGAACATCTTGAACGTCTTGAACGCCGGGAGACACGAGAGGCATCAACCCCTAGTTTACAGGTGAAAAAAAACATGCAGAGAGAAATAATAGAAATATCTAGCTCTCATCCTTACAATGAAAGTTTGCATACTTGGCTCAACAAACCCTGCTTGTTAGTCTCTCCGCCGGTGCATGTGGCCTTCTCATGAATTTGCGCATTTCTAGGAACGGGAAGCTGCGAAGCGTTGGGTCGCTGCCCTGAAAAACCATCGAAAACCTCCGGGGGCCTCCCAATGATCAGCAGCGCTGACTCTTTGTCTACTAGTCAGGGAGGTCGATCTCCTGAGCAAATCTTTGGTCATCGAATCTCCATGAAGATCCACCTGAAAACTGGATATTGATCTCTGTTTCAAAACTGCATTTGGCATTCGCATATGTTGTGCAACTCTGGCATTACCACATCACTGGCTGATGCCAAAACCCAAACAGATCCCAAGCCTCAGAGGTTGCACACTGCTGATAGATGGCAATAAAGGTGACGACACACTGCCTGTGGCTCACAAAGTGCATGGGGCTTCCAACAGACTTGGTCAAGGATCCATCGATGACCCATGAAAGCAGCATTCATGGTGAGAAGCAACGCAAAGAGAGATGGGTGCCCTACTGAAATCATAGAAACCTTCTCATTAAACTCCTTCTGACTCCTACTCCAGCCTTGCCTGCTTGGCTAGCCATTGGCACATTGACATGCAAACCACTAAAGACTGAGCAGCAACACGCAAAAACATAACATCGGAATCAGAAGAGACTGATTTAAACTGATTCAAGTGTAGTGCTTTACTTTGACAAGTCGTGTAATAAGTCTAAACAGAACATCAAGTTAGTGCTCATATCTTCTAATCAAACAACTGACATTACACTGGCACCAGATGTCTTTGAGCCCAAACGTGGTGGGGAAAGCACAGCATAGCTTTGACTGAGACGCCTGTTTTCAGTGTCCATCTTCTTTCTTCCCGTTGTTTCCCAAGATGGCTGTTGAAAAAGACCTTTTCAGACCTTAACATCTTAGTCGCGCATTTTTACTCGCTGAAGGCATAGGCATTGACTCTCCGTTGTCACATCCCACTTCCAGAATCCTGGTGAAGCACATGGGGAAGGTACAGTATAAAGGCAACATATTTTGCCGCAGGATTGTAACACAGTTTTAATGAGATCTGTGAACAATAGAGTTTAGAGATGTTTAGAGTCTAGATCTAAGAGTTAATTCGGCGCTTTGACGACAAATCGCAGGCAGAAAAAATGGTCTATTGATGTCTGTTGAATCTATTCGATGTTCGTTTGTGGTGGTCTGTTTACGGTGTCAATCCGCGGTTTGTGCCCCAGCCAAGGAGGGCCGAGAAGTCAAGATTGGCTTTTCAGACTATTCACAGGTGCAGCAGTGTGCAGCAGTGTGCAGCAGTGCAAGGATTCTGAGATTTGGAAAATCCAAGACCTTCCAAGACCTTTAACTTTGAAGGCCTTGAAGGCCTTGAAGGCCTTGAAGGCCTTGAAGGCCAGGCCAGGACACTCACATCACTCCGTTGGAGTTGAAAAAACGAGATGGCTTACCGACTTTCGTGGCATTGTCACCTGACAAGGGGATCTTGATCTTGAGGCTACCCTTTGAAATAGACTGGAACCTCAAACCAAGGCAACTCTTGTAGTGTGAGTTTTGATTCACAAAAGGAGTGCAAGCATTTTGCTTCCAGCCTTGTCTTGAATCGCAGCAACTACTTCAAAGTGATTGGCTTCTGCCGCAACCGCAGCAGCCGTTCGTCCCTTCGCTAGATAGATGGGGAATGCTCGGCTTCACTTACAAACATGTATGCATTTGAACATATTTGAACATACATACTATGTACATGCACAAATGCATTGGGGCAAGCACACATACATGCACATAGACCCAGACACCGATAGACGCAGATACGCATGTGTATCTACGTATCTACGTATCTACCTACCTGCAAAGCAGCAAGAAGCCTGAAAACTCTGTGTACACGGAGTCAAGTGCAAGAATGCTTACATATACATACATATTATAGATGTATATATATGTATATGCATGCCGCATACAGTGCCAAAAAATATGTTTCTGATCGACATTCACACACAAGCATCAGACACGCAAAGCCTGAGCAGTTTCCCTAAAATGACATGAATGAATGAAGGAAGGAAGGAATGAATGAATGACTGAATGAATGAATGAATGAAAAGCATGCACCTGCCCTGTAATGCATACAGGCAGGGCACACATGCGCAAACACACACACACACACACACACACTTGAACAGAAACATCATCACGAATTGGGTAGCTAGAGTGCATTCGACGTGCAAAACACACTCCCATTAACAGGTCCTGACAGGAGAAGTGCAAAAGAGGAATGAGGAGTAAATCANNNNGGAATGAGGAGTAAATCATCCAATAAGTCGGCAAATAAATCGTCGAATGAGGCGTCATAGAACTCATCAAATAAGAGGCAGATTGCGGAAACGATGCAGTACATAAAGCTGAATTGAAACTCGACGTGCCGGTTCTTAGCTTAGCCGGTTGCTATATCCGACGCAGGTACGCATGGCTGATCAGGCCATGTATCACCAG
>BGPT01000378.1:148078-186112 GCA_003297045.1 Symbiodinium sp. clade C Y103
ACACACTTGAACAGAAACATCTTCACGAATTGGGTAGCTAGAGTGCATTCGACGTGCAAAACAACACCTCAGTATACCTGAAATGAGGGAAGTTGTGAAAGGGAAAACTGTGTAGTTCGCCAATCGATCGAAGTAAGACAATACCAAGAAATAATCGACGGTCATCGTCTTGCAGTAATAGGTATCCAAAACTGAATGGGACAGATTGCGGCAACAGTGCAGGGAATGAAATTGTTCGGAGAGGGGTCCTTGGCTTAGCCCCAGGCCATATCGGTCCAAAATTGCTGAAAAAATGCAGGTACGTCGGGATGATCAGTCCCGATATCACAATCTCAAACCACCGTCTTCGTTGGGCAGTGGATGGAATGAGATTCACTGCCCCCCTGCTGATTGAAACGGAAATTGAATACCCCTGCTGATAGACATGGAAATTGAGAAAACAAATGGTCAATGGTGAAAATCACAGCCGAAAACCGACATCCAAGCTGCAAACCAAACGGTGTAGAAGTTTTACATCTCTTCAGATGTTACACACACACNCAAATGGTCAATGGTGAAAATCACAGCCGAAAACCGACATCCAAGCTGCAAACCAAACGGTGTAGAAGTTTTACATCTCTTCAGATGTTACACACACACACAAACAAAAAAAGAACATCATAAATGGTCTCAACAACTATCCCAAGAAATTGCTCAAATTCTCTAATCAGCCAATGACATGCCACGGTTGTCGTGGCCGGTCAAGGCTATCCTTGGTTGCACCGCTTCCATGTGCCGACCCTTGCGTCCAAATGGGTCCTGGCGATGTGGAGGATGCCATGAGATGCAGAAAAACGACCCCAAAATATGTAGCATTGCAACACACCAAAAGTGGTTTGCCACTGCACATCATTCTTTGTAAATAAGAGATGTACGTTAATGTGTACTGTAAATGGTGCCAATATAAATAAATACTTGTAAGTGTACAAGACCACGAAACACTGAAACATGATAAAACAAATAAAACATAAACAATGCACCAAAACGCTCCAAGAACAGTCCCAGAAAATGGTGAATGGTCCAGCCTCCACGCGATCTCAAGGCTGCCATGACTTCCGGGCTGTAGATATTGGCTGGTGCAGGTTTCATCTTGCACCTGCTTGGCAGCAACCATTCTGAACATTTGACTCCAACCATCTTCCAGGTTGTCGCTTTTGGGGGGGACTCTACATATCGCTTTACAGCGTTTCATGAACTTTCCAATCTTTCCATACATGTGTGACTTCAACCTACTTATTATACAAATTGATCTACCTCATGGTGTCAAGACATTCCCAGCAACTTAGATACAAATTGATCTACCACTATTTTGACCGTACCTCAAATCTTGGGGAGAATGTGAATGGCATGTGAATGGTTGAAGGGGATCTGATCCCAAATTTGCTACGCCGTGCTTCGCTTGTCACGCCTGCGGCAAAGCATTTCTGCATCTCCCTTGGTACGCCATATGCAATGCGAGAATCAAGTTTCATGCCGGACAAGTATAATTACTCGGTATAAAACAGCTTCATGCTGTTTAGTATAGTTCTAATTATATTATCATACTCGGTGGTTCCAATTCTGATACTGCTTCCAACCCTGACTCAGTATTGCTTCACTCTGCAACTGGAAGACTTACTGTAGCACAAGAAATTGAGCATCTCGAAGGGCTACTGTAGCCTCTCGGATATGAGGAAATCCAGCCCTTTGTAGCCCTTTTTTTGTGTCATTTGGGTTAGAACCCAATAAGCAGCTGCCTCAAAAGGGCCATGGACTGGGGCCCCAAGCACGGACACATTTACAGCACCCTAGCACGCGCTCTTGGCGTCTTTCCTTGGAACGCAAAGAGCGGCTGGCGCCCCCAAACTTGCCCAGTCGGACTGGCAGTACATCAAATGATATCAAATGTATTTCAAATTTTGTGGCATTGTGTCTCTACAGCTACTACAGTAATTAGAGGTACCTAGTATTTGGTGAGTCTCTAAACATCTTCAAAGCACACCCGGTCCCCAAAACATATAATTTATATAAACCAATAGTGTCCAAGTTCAACAGGACACCGGCGATGTTGAAATGACATGACGATCCAGCTCCCCACCAACATCCTCAGTCGCCCAACCCTAATGTGACCATGGCACCACGTGTATACCACGGAATATCTGTGGCGCTCGCGTCTCTACAGTGGCCAAACCGGCGAAACCAGCCTGTCAGCTTCCATTCCAAATCACCACAAAGCAGTTTCCACATAAACTGCGGGAATAATTAGTGGAATATGGATGAATGACATGGTGAATTCATGTGAAGTATGTGAATGAACCAACTCAAATCCTTCTCGGCTGATGGGGCATTTCCAACTTCGAAACGAACCAGTAAGGGGAGTTCATCTGGCTCGCTATAGTTCAACAATTGGGAAAAGCAATCAGCGTTTGATTCTGGATGGCCAATTTACTCATAAAATCATGTCCAATATAGCGATTCTTGGGGTCAATTATTGTCAGTCATACAATACAATGATGCCAAGATGATGCCAATAGGGGAGGTTCCTGAAAACTAGGGTACCACAAACCATTGGTTTTCCCATTGATAATCACAATTCTTGGATGATTTCGGGGTACCCCCCAATTAGGAAACCTCCATAAATGGTCAACTCCTTCAGTTCAGTTGGACCCTTGGAGGATCTGACGGGGCCGTGACCCAACCTGTGTGGATGCTGGAAGCATTGTGGTCGCGCTGCTGCGACGTGACATGGCCGAGCTGCTGCGATGTGACATGGCCGCGGGGCTGCCAAGGCACAGTACCCAATGGACTAAAGGACTAATCATAATAACATACTATAACTCTATAACTTTGTTTGGAATAGCCTCCTCATTCCACATGAAGTCAAGTAGCGCCGGTTCAGAATGTTGTGAGTTTTGGCGGGTATTCAAACGATACATCCGATAGGCACAGATTCTGTGCTGGATACTGTGCTGGTTTCACATTGATGTCATGGGCAACAAAAACTGCGGAAGAGCACCATTTGGCTCCACAATCTCAGATTCAAATCCAGCGGGATGAACCAATCATGGTGTCACGCTGATTCCACATCGAACTTGTAAAAACGAGATAGGTTTTTTTCATGTTTTTTTCTGACTTTTCACAGACCTTTGCAGGATTCATAACAACATAATCACAACATATTATGTGTTTATAATTTCTCTTCCAATCTGACTTTGACACACATCATTCATCATTCCCTCCGCATGGCGGTGACACATACGCCAATATTTTCAAAGTTTGACCATGTCGTATGGGTCAAAACCTTGGTACCCGGATTTTTCATAGCCCATCACCTGATTGTACCATAGGTATCCGTAGGTATTGACCCATCCTCATATCCCTGTTTCATTGGTCAAAATCGGGAGCCCTTCAGATTGGAGGTCTCTCCATGTTCATCCATAGCTCCGCAGCGATATGGATTATATATCATCAAATCAATATATCATATATGTATATCATTAAGTATACATACAGTATGTATTGGTTTTCAACCGTTTCACCAGTTGAGTGTTAAATTCATCTGGGATATCTGTGGGCTTTCACCAACTGCTTCAGATATTCTTAGGCCATCGGAGCTCGCCTCATGGCTCCAAAACCTCGGGTATGGCTAGCCGGGAAATATGGGAAATCTATGGGAAAATGGCCAAAATAGAATCAAGGTTTTTATGGGGAAATTGTGGTTTATTGAAGAATTTATGTGATTTATAGGTGATTTATAGGTGATCATCTGTAAGTGGTGGATTAAATAGAGGTCAGTAGCTGGGAAGATCAGCAAAGTAGATGGGGAACCTTCCAGCTCACCATGTTTGATTAGCAGAGGCTATTTTGAAACAGGGAACATGGTGATGAACCAGATGGAATGGATCGGAATGGGTGGCCAATTTTCAGACAAACCCATAAGATATATTGGAAATGGTCTGGTCCGCCATATTCTAAGCCTGCTGAGAATTTCTGCACTGCCATATTCAGTCGTCATTTCGTGTATATATACTTGCCCCTAATATACCGAGATGCATTACGTTGGGGTGGTCACCACAGCCCAAAAAACACAAAAAGCGTAAAGAAACCGAAGGGCTGCTTGTAGCTGATCAATCACCAAGTCAATCTCCGGGTGCATCTTGAAGCTCAGGCAGAATCCAAAGCATCCCAGCATCGAAGACAACACCTCAGTCGTCACAAATAGAACCTCTTGATAATTCCATTGACCAGCTTCGTAACGAGTCCTCATGAGATGTCTTGGATTCATGTGTCACTCATCATTTTGATGTCTTTTGGGGAACCAAATTCGTTATCTACGTAGACATATATTGTACAGTCGCTGAACGAGTCAACATCTGATCATGTGTCAAAATGAGGTACCCTACGGTACCGGTACCCTTGAATTCCAAAAATTAATCATGTCGTATCTATGATACAAAACAAAAGATCCTCAACAATTGGAGGCCCAAGGTCCCAAGGTCCTAAATCGCCGTCAGATCCCACGGTGCTCCGATGCAAAACCCTGTCAGGGCGACTATGACAAGCGAGCAGCATGGCAAAAAACGGCTGGCGCATCGTTCTCCAAAGATGTCGACCTAGTGTGCCATGGCGAAGCGACGATGGTTGCGGGTCTAAATTGTAGAACACGCAGATTTTGGTGTTGTTTTGTCCAGATCAATTATTCAAATACAAGTTAATGGTCTGAGAAGCCAACTTTGACTATGACTATGCCACATTAAATTAGGATTCCTTGAGCATTTGGACTCTAAAGACCACTGTTCCAACCATGGGTACTGTATTTCAATGTCTCTTCCAAAGGTTTGACACGTGACACACACTGATCTGGCCCTTTTTGAGGGCGCATGGAAGAAAGGAAGATCAAAGGGGCTCCGAAGTGAGGTGCCATTTCTTCAGGTCAGAGCAAGTTGCGGTGGACTTCCACTTTGCAAATTCCAACCCTAAGCCTTTGTGATGTAACATGATGTTTTTAAAACTGACTATGAGCCCCTTGGTTTAAAGTTTGAAATCAATCAATCTGTTTTATTTGCACGCCCTGCCCCCCCCTTCTCTGTCCCCAATCCTTTGGTTGGGTTTAATCATTACATAGCAAGTCCTGGACTCCAGGATGTAACAACAATGTTGGAAAACACCAACTTAGGCAACACAATTTTTACATGGCAATGGCTTCCCTATGTCAAAAGGCCTATTCTTCATTATTCTTCCATAAGTTTGGCCCACCTGCAATTCTAAGCCCGGAACGTAGTGGTTCACTCGCAAAAGCTGCCATGGGACTTCAACGTCCAAAGCACCAGGACTGGAACGCGCATAGTGATCGTAGACGCCCCACACCTAGGCGTATGTTGATGTGTTGATTCGCAAGAACTGGAGGATTTAGAGTGACATCGAGCACATGCTACATATATACATAAATATACTATATATCATCTATTATTGATGTTACTAAGCGTCCTAACCCCCAATGATGGGTTTCAATTTAGGGTTGACCCCCGAATAATGATTTGACCTGATTTGTTCAATTTGGGGGGTCGTTCTCTCAAATGGCAGGACAGGATCCAAGCTTGATATTAGCTGATCCATGGTGATCCAGGAGCTCTCTAACTCCAAGGCCAGTGTCTTTTGTAAGGCAAACATTCTCAACTGCAAATTATTTACCAGTCATTCTGTACCAAGTCTCCCAGGTTCGAAGCAAAGTTCACAGTAACCTCCGGTAATCTCCGATGTTGACCATGGATAATCCACCTGTAGATCTTCCTTTAAATGAACCCAGTGAAAGTCCCAGCGGCATTCAAGGGATTCTTCAAGGTGACGCCAGGATGATTCAACCAGCAGTCATCTCGTGGATTGCCCCGTCCAATCTCCGCCAGCACACGCACTGGACTCACTGCACGGTGTTGATACCGTCCCTGGGAAATGGGACATGGCAGCCCAATGGCAGCAATGAACAAACTGACATCGTTGGGATATAGTTGGTATATAGTTGGGATATAATTGGGATATAGTTGGGATATAGCTGGGATATAGTTGGGATATGTTGGGATATAATTGCGATATACAAAAGATGGGGATGTGACAATGTGCCCCTAACCGTATCATCTTCTCCTCCTAAGGACCAAATACCAAACCTTCTCTTCTGAGCTAGCCCACAGCTGCAAGAATCGAACCAACCCTTCAGCCATGTTTCAATCAGCCAAGAAGAATTAGGGTTGATTTTGCCACCATAGTCCATCATTGATAGCGGCACCTGCAGGCATAGCGGATTGAGCACCCGACCAAGCTAGGAAGTGTGCATTTCAATCAGGAGCATAACATCAGCAGCACAACTCTCCAATCCGAAACACTAATGTTGGTTTGACCTGAGCTTGAAATGGTCATTTGTGCAAAATGTACAACATATCAAGTGACTCCACATAATTCATTGGACATCCAACAAAAGAAAAAACATCGCAGCTAGAATACTCCCAGTGCACTCTACTCTTGCCGTGTTCTGGGCGCCAAAATCAAAGAGAGTAAGAGTGGCTTGCATTATCAACGACCCACGATCTCAAACCATTCCATGTGTTTCAGCAAATTTGCCATTCACACTGCGGCACATTGCGGTCCAAATCACTTTGGGACGTGTTCCCCTACCCTCTGTTCATCCTTCGACTAGGAGCTGTGCCAATCTCTTCCCGCTTCTGCTCCAAATGCTCCAAGACTGGATACAGTCGTTGACCAGGAACCTGTCAAGCCACAAATCACTTCATGGTCTTTGCCAGGCATGTCATGGAAAGTGCAAGACCAACTTTTAGCTTGGGCACTGGTGTCAGGTAGGCATCAAAGCTGTGCAAGGTAATCACCTGGACCCACTTGACCGATGCCATGAATGGTGTGGATGAAACACAGTTTGCTGGCTCAAAGCCCTTGGCGAATTCTATATAGCAACATATGCATTATATGCAGGTGCTCTTGTGGCTATGCAAATGGAGGCTTCAAGTCGAAATCCTGCTGTAGAAGCAACAGTTCAGCAAAGAACTGTCGACAGTTGAACACAATCTTTACATATCTCTACAATTTTGAGCACATTCTGCAAACACATTCCATATGACTTTTTCGTCTTGGTATATTCATTCCGGGTTTTCACACACACGATGAACTTGTCAGCTGCAGCAACGTCTGTCCGTACAAATTGCAATGGCCCAGTGGCCCAGTCTGACCGCCCCCGCTGACTCCACAAGCAATGCGCCTGGTTGTGGCAGCTGTTGCAGCTGCATGGTATGTGCATTGCCACAAGATCCACTGCTGAGGAAAAAGGTGGACCAGGATAGCCCTAAATATAATTTGGAACAGTAATCAATTACATGGATTAATCTAACTACAAGCCAAGATAATTTCAAGCTATATACATCTTTATGTATCCTAACATATACTAATTACTCAAACTACAGTGGAAGTCCAAATTCACTCAAACAACATTATTGGTGTTGCTTCAGCATGGATTCACCCTCAGCTATCGCCAGCCTCCGCCAGCACGCTCAAACAGTGGCGACAATGGCCGCTGCGGCTGATCGAGGCCAACTTGGAGGACAAGTTCTCGGGCCAAAATGGGAAGTAGGACACCTTGCCAGGATGCAGGGACCGGGGGAACCTATTTTTTGTGTGATTATCCATGATTCTTTATAGCGATTTATGGCTATTTATGATTCTCTCTGGCTATGATCTATGGTTGTTCTTCTTTAATATATAGGACAACGATGATCAACCAGTGGATTTTCATGGGGCTACATTAGGCCATGAATGGGTCGCAGACCTGGTGCTATTTTATTCAGGCAAGATCTGGGGTGAAAGCACGCTTGCAATGGGGAAATTGGCCTTGTGATGCAAACAGCTCTGGACTGGGCCATAGCTTCCATGTCTGCACATGTCTGTATATACCATGTACATATACATGTATATATAATATACACTAGAATCCGACAGGGTGACGATGACACAGCGATTACCTGAGCGGTTGCTGGCGAATGATCTTCAAACAAGGGCTTTGTCTCGCAGGCGTGATTGGATCTACTGTTGAAGAAGAACAATACAATATTTCATGGCATTCAAGACCCAGAGTTTTGAAGCTAGCTTTGCTTCCAACAAACAACTTCCTGGCTCCAACTGTTTCTGGTTCCTTAGAATTTCAATGTGTCCAAATGAGTGAGCTAATCCAATGTATTTTTTCCCAACGACATCCAACAGTATGCCACTTTGGCTTTGACCCAGACTTTCCATCTGTGAATTTATAGACAGCGTGTGGCCTGGGCTGTGCCCCTCCGCCATTCATCCAACATCGGGGCAGCAGATCCATCTGAGTCGTAAAGGGCAAAGTGATCCACACCAATAGCCTAGGCCGGTGCCATCAGGGAACGGCCAAGAGTTTGCAGCAGATGAGAATCGTTTTTCCTGACACCTCCATGGAAACCCTTGGACATTGAAATGCTGAGAGGAGAGATTTTGTGAGGTTTGATGTATTGAGGCCACAGTAGTGCATGGATTAGTCCAGTGAGTGTAAAGTCACCTAAAAGACTTGGCCTATTTCTGCATGCCCTGCTCGCCTGGTGATAGGTCAACCACTGCTGAAGCAACGAGGCGCCTGCCAAGCGCTGACCTGGCAGGTGACGACCATTGGGGCATTCCATTGAACTCGTGAAAAGGCATGAGGCTGTTGATGTATATGTATCTATGTCCAATCATTATGTATCTACACAATTCTACATATAAAACAAAACAACATCCAGTCGGGAACGGGATGCACACGCCTGCATTGAACATCACACCAGTGCATACAGTGAGATGTCGCTGCCCTTCTTGCTTCAGGTCACAAAAAGGGATTTCTGGAGACTTCCAATCACCTGCAGTGCGGCGTCAAGCCCCACAGATTTGCCATCTTGAAAAACTGACTGGACTGCGCTGATATTAGTAGTCCCCCCGATGGACCATATAAATTGCAACGATACCTAAAATTCCAAATGATCCTTCCATTATCCATCCATCCACGATCCCTCAGTGA
Organism: Symbiodinium sp. clade C Y103; assembly: GCA_003297045.1. Taxonomy (NCBI): domain Eukaryota; class Dinophyceae; order Suessiales; family Symbiodiniaceae; genus Cladocopium; species Cladocopium sp. clade C. The sequence goes on from BGPT01000378.1 coordinate 157,164, forward strand.
CCGTGACCTGTCTCCAATCTGAGCAGCCGATGGTCTTCAGCTGCCGGAAAGGCACATCTCACGACGACGTCGGTGCCTTTTTGTTGGAGTGGAATGATGGCAAAATCTGGGCGGTTCCATAAATGGGGGATCCCCAAAATGGATCAAAATGGATGGTTTATCATGAAAATTCCCATGTAAATGGGGACGTAAATCCATAAAATCCATAAGATCCATGAAAAGGCCCAAATGTTGAGGAAATGTTTCAGATATTCTGCACCAATGCAGGTGAATGAAGATTTTCATGACCAGCCAAAACCCGCAGGACTGCCTCAAAACCATGTCTATACCATGTCAGAGGGTCAGAGAGGTGGAGCAATGCACATTAACATCTCCTGGGGCCGTAAATTCAATGCAGCCCAAAAACCAAAAGCGGAGGCACTGGAACACTCAGTGACATCCTCTTCCTGCAGGAAACATTCTGTGACATCTACTGCAAGTGCAAAAGCTGAAGTCTGGACTGGGAAACCTTCATCGTGGAATATCGTGGGACTGTTCGAACATCATTTGAGCAGGTACAGTACGAGTAGACCACGGCAGAACCGGCCAATTGGCCATCGAGATCATTCAAAATCTTTGATCTAAAACTCAAATAATTAGAAGGTTTTAGCTTTCCCTCCCTGGGATATCCTGAGATATACTGAGATATGGGTTTGTCTGCAAATATGGTACTTCTAAATCCATTGGTGAATCATCATTTTCCCGATTCACTGACCATTTTATGGGTATACACCATTTCCAGACAAAGCCATATCCATCTCTCCCACCTGGTTCGCAAGGAAACCGCGCCAGGATCTTGAGAAACTTTCAGGCACTGTGCGCAGATTACTGCCGGCCTGGGTGATGTAGCAGCCGTCCTGCCAGTGCTTCGCTCATCACCATCCCCCCTATTCCAAATAACACACCATACATCAAATTGTACTGTATACAATATTCTCAAATTAATATATATATATATATATATATTTGCATATGTGTTGCAATTTATGCATTCAACGTTATGATTATTTATGATGTTATAATCACAATGTCTTAGTGCTGTACAAATAGATGAGATGGACAGGTTGGATCAAATTTGGGTTTCGATTTGAATCATTTTAGATGTATAGATGTAGATTAAATTGATAACTCGAAAAGATCATACGATATCTCCAGATCCTCCAGCAGCGCCCCGATGCCGCGGTCCCTCGAAGCAACGTGCATCACTGTCTCTATGAAGACGCAGCCGTCCTCTACTTCTGCAAAAGCTCCAAGCACCTCGTGGCTTGCTGAGTCTCCAGGAATTCATGGGAAAATCAATATAGGAAATGTTAGGAAATCAATGGAAATCATGTTTTCCATTCTCTGTTCCCATCAAATCTGGAGGTTTCCATGGTTTTTCCTGGTAACTTTTCGGATATGTCTGTATAATGTTGTTTTACCACTTCTTGGAGGGTCGAATGAGTCTGTGAGAGAGATGCTTTCAGTGAGGAAGGTACAACATGGTTTTTCAAGCAAAAGGGCACCCTCTAAAATCAAATGATTTTAAACATCATTCTCCCCAAATAGTTAAAACCAATTCGAAACAACTCTCTCGGGGTATCCCACTTTTTCGACTCACCTGAATTTGGCGGCAACATCTTTCGGCATCTTTCGGCATTGAGTCTGCAGAGATCCAATCTGAAATCCGTAATTTGTGCCTATCTCTATATCTATTTCTGCGTTTCCATTGCAAGACATATCAAAACCAAAACCCGGTCGTAGCAAAATCTCATCTTCCCAAACCCGGAGAGTGTCCCAGCAGCCACCAGGGTTTCATGATGCCCTGAGTGGGGACTGCATCCCAGCCAGGATTCCCATCCACGACCACGACAGGCCGAGCAGCATGGATCTCCACGTCGGGCAGAAACGAACCTCGGGATACTTCAAATCATCTGGGCTGTTGATTTCAATTGATTTCAGGCAATCTGAAAAATCAACAAAGAACACATCTGAGATAATTCCAGATCCCGTGTGAAGAGGGTTTTTCAGCGCATTCTTCAGAGGATTCCTTTCATTCGAGGGGCTGAAGGGGTACAGTCACATAGTAACATAGTATGTCTTCAAATGTCTTCAACCTTTTTAGTTCTCTTGGAATTTGTTTTCTGCCTGCAATAATTCTTCCCAGAATCCGAAAACAAAGTATTGTGGGGATGTGTCCGCATAGGAGCAGTATGCTGTTCCATCTTCTCATTCAAACTGGTAAGTCTCTGCATGATACTTTTCCGGATTGATGACGGGGCCATCCATTGGATCGCCACCTTCAAATAGGCTCTGGCTTTGCACATTTCTCAAAGCCCAGAAGCCACCGCGTCATTCGGTCGATGTTCGAACCAGCCATGACTTCTTCGGTGTTCTACGCCCAGCCTTCCTTTGGCTGAGGTGTCTCCAGAATTCCTTGAATCACTGAGCCAATTGAGGCTTTGAAATCTTTGGATCTGGACGCCGTTAAGGATAAGTCAACAGCTGCGGCCACAATTTTGCTCAGCTCAGCTTGCCTTGCCGCCTCAATGCTTTCCCAAGTCGACTTGCTGCCACTCTCATCCGGCCGTTGCAGGGCTGTGACGGTGAGGTACTCTTTCTCCAGGTCGCTGATGGGTTTGGCGCGATCCGCCTCGCGTTTGGCTTTCATGGCCATTGACCAAATGCCTGGTTGCTGGTTTCGATCCCCACAAATACATCGTCTCAATGGTTATCAAATCAATATTGGATCCATCGTGATATTCATCAATATTCATCTTATCGCTGTTTTACAATCAGAAAATCGTTTACCACTTGACAAACCATGACTTAAACCACCAACAGAAACCTCTCACCATCTAAGTTTTTCAGATCACATTCAAAATATCCCAACAATTACCACTGCGGATCACATCACATCTGACTTTTTCAGATTATAAAATTATACTACACATCTATATTATATCACAATCAGAATTTCTGCTTCACAAAAAAAAACATCAACAACCCAGCTATACCCAGTTGCTATCCGCAAAGGCGTTATGTGGACGATTGGCTGCCGTGACCTGCACCTCCACAAAGTCCAAGCCCTCACTGTGCAGGGAATGGAGCACCAAACGGACCACCGCGGCGGCGGGTAAACCCACGAAGAGAAAGGGCTCCAACGAAAGGATGTCCTGAAAAAAAAGGGGAAACATGGGAAAAGTCAGGGGAAATGAATGAACATCATCTATTAAATGGATAAAATATGGTGGATCTTCCAAATTGTATGCTAATTTGCTGGAGAGTATATCATATTATATTGAATTGGTTAAAAACTATGGGCCTAATAGTTGGGTGAATGAACATCCATAACTACTATGTAGCATCATATAATAGCTATGTTGGGGCTCACCAGGGTACCAGGGTTAGACCCATGTCCTCATCTGTGATGTAGCCTTGTGAATGAAGTTCCACTCCCAAAGCAGTGGTGCTTTTCATGGAAATCTCCCACACCTCCTGCAGTTTTGTCTGTGATGCTTGATCCGACCTCTCACCCACATCTAAACTTCTCAAACTTATCAATTTCTTACCTGGAAGTCAAGAAAATGACCCATGACCGAATCATGACCGAAACATGACCATCATGACCATCATGACCATCATGACCATGGACAGCATCCAAGCTTCACCCCTTCCATCAGTCCTTGGTGCTGATACTACCGGCCACATATTGCCACATCTCAGATTGATCCATGAAAGCCGCTGGAGTTCGGCCCAGCTGCGAGTCCAAGTCCGCGCCAAACCATTGCGGCTCCACCGGATCTCCGGCCGAAACCCGTTGCGGGAAAATCGAGAGCTCGGGACTCCAAGTTGAGTGGTATCCTCAAAGTCGGGCATGGTGAAAGAATACACATTGGAACTATACCTATGGGTAAGACACCTGAGTTTATTGGTGGAACAATGAATAGAATATAAGATAAATGTATTTTCTGTGTTGGGGAGTCAAAACCGTTGTTCCGCATATGTACTGACACTGGATGGAGACTGCCATGATTTGGGGATGTAGCTGTCAATTTTCAACACTGAGACTAGTACCATCTGATTCTCAGAGATTTGTTTGCAGCGAAGTTTTGAAAGATTTGAAAGTTTCACACGGGGTTTCGATGCTGCTACCCATCATGGGCACTCATGGGTCATTTTTAGACAAGACTTGCCAAGAGGAATACTAAATAGCAAACGTGTAAATTCTGCGCAAGTTTCGCCACCAATCCATCGTAATCTTTGGCAGAAATTGAAGCACACCAGTGAAGGGCCCAACAGCGATTAAACCTCCAAGGAGCAGGTTCTTGCATTCCTCAGTCTCCTCTTCATAGATCAAAGTAGCGAAGACGATCCACAAAAACGTCAACAGGAAAATGAGCACCAATGATAGCACCAGCACAACAGGCGCCCGCAGCGGTAGGAGAAGCAAGGTCACCAAACACATGGACCGAAATTCTCCTCTGAGTCCTTTGCATGCTCGGAAAAAGATACAAGGGCTCCAATAGAGGGCTGTGCCTGCGTAGCAAAGCGCCAAGATGGGCGTCAGAACACTAGCAACCAAAGCACCATGCAATGTTCCAAGGACTGCCCGAACAGCCAAGAGTAGAAGAAAGAGCCCACTTCCTACCAGGGTGCGATCTAACTCTCAAAAAACACCCAGCAATACTGAACACATTTGATTTGTGCACAGAATAGGCCAACCTGCAAAAAATATGGATATGAAAGTTTGTCCAATGAATCTTTTAGATCTTTTTGGGTCACTTTAGGTCTTGCAAGTCTCCTACTACAGCTTCGCATAGAAGCAACACCGGCAATGCACAACACAGAAAACAGCAGCAAAGGCAGTTTCCGCACCAACCACGATCGGATGATACACTCACGTCCATCACGGCCCGAAATCGACCTGATCTCTCCAAGGCCATTGGTCCAACCATGGCCCTGACAGCATCCGTACCTTGCACCGCATGATGGAAGCATTGATTGTCAAAGGCCACCAATCGACCAGGCCTGGCATCCACTACATGCTGTTGGTCGCTTCCCTCAAGGATCAGCTGAGATTCACCTCCTTGCAACCAGATGATGACCGTGTGGCTGTTCACTGCCGACCCTGGCCCCTTGTGCCACACATCGCGATGACTGCGGACGTCTCCGCGACTCATTAGGGCAGGTAAGGTCACCCAGTGGCTTTCCTCACTGGAGATGCCCAGGACACCTTTGGCAGCTTGAACCACAGAGCCAGGCACCAGCACCTGGGCCGTTCGCCCCGTGCCACCATTGACCACGCCTGGCAGCTGATACTCCTGAAATGCGGAAAGACCTTGCCGCTCCAACTGTTGCAGAAGAGCATCCAGCTGGGAAGAATCCAGGAACTCCTCTATGATGATGAGATCTTCCATCCTTCGTGTCTTTGACAACCAGGAGATATGGGAAGCTCTTGTAAACCACAAAAGAAAATGGCCCATGAAACGAATTGCAGTACTTGCAGTCCATGACTATTCGTAGCTTAAACAAATCATGTAGTATACTAGTAGACTCTTTTTTGGCTGATAAGATAAGCCTTTTTGTCATGTCTTTTTGTCGTGTCTCGTGGGTTTGCGCAGGAAACAGCAGCGGGTACCTGGCCGCGGGTTTCGACTCCACCTGAAAGGATTCCACCCTACCGTTACCCGACACGGCAGGGCTGACTCGAAGTTGCCAATTGCTGGTCTCCCAGAATCAGGAAGACTGGTAACCACAGACTAGTAACCACAGTTCTCTTCTTCATGCCATGAGAGTTGTAACTTTATTTCAATTTGTCATGCGGTCCAGCACTCTTTTATCATACCGAGGTGTCTGAAACTAGGGTACCCCAAAATCTCATGATTGCTCATCACTCTCTCCTTTCAATTTCCATTGTGTCCGGTTTCTGTGCAAACCCGAATACAGTATATATCATGTGTCATATCTAATATGGTGCTGATTCATGCAAAATACCGCCAGCTAGACTCATAAAGCGGTGACGATTCATGCAAAATACCGCCAGCTAGACTCATAAAGCGGTGACTATTCCATGTTCCAAATTAGTAAAGCAATAGGAAACCATCCCTAATTCTGCCATAAATGGGTGGTCTAAACCAGCAAGATATGGATGGTTTATAATGGTTTATTATTGCTTTACTACCATTACATCGTTAAGGTCCACCATCCCCGACCGTCCCCGACCGTCCCTCTCCCCAAGTCCAGGAGACTTAAGGAGGTTGGTCTGTCTTGGATAGCTCGTGGTTGGCTCAACATATCCCACTACAGAATCATTACAAGGGTTGGTAAATGTCCCGTTTTTGGGAATATGGAACATCATATTATGATGTATTATGTATTTGTTGGAGATTCACTAATATCTGCAATATTTGGGTGATGTGAAAACATAGGACATTTAATGACATTTACCAACCCCTGCATGATACTCCCATCTATCCCAGCCTGAATCCCTGCCCCTTGGAGATCCTTGGAGCCATGGTGCTGAGTGTTTGAGACTCGCAGAGCGCCAGGCGTCTGGACACGCCGCGTGTTACGACACCCACCCCGCGCCGGTGGAGGAAACGGTGGACGAATGCAGCATCGCAGCGGGGCCTGGGTCCCCAGGATGGAAGGGAAATCTTAATAGGAAACCCATGGAAGTTCTCTGGTCTACTGCAAAACATGCCAACAAAAATAAGGCTGAATGTTCCCGTCAATTCTGAGACAGGAATCCCATTCATTGGAATATCATGGGAATAGGATGGGAGAACTACGGCGATCATGTTGGGACAACCACGGAATAAGAGGATAACAGGTCTTTGGTTTGAAATTATTTAGCCCCACAAAATGGAATGGTTCAATGCCCAACATGACCAATTTTCAATCTCTGGGGTCCCTTGATGACGCATTCTTGAGGGATCTGACAACGCGGGTGTAGGCTACGCATTTACAGTAACCCAGATCTTTCTCGTCTCAAATAACCTTAATTTTATAAGATTCATGAATTTTCGCATGCTAATCATACTAGCCCTTGGGACACCAAATCGACCACGCCGGCCTGGAAAAGTGCCAGGCCCTAGAGGAGCATAAATTATATATAACTATAACATGAATCAAACTCTCCTCAAACATTTCCAGCCTGTCGACCGCTCAAGAAATCAAAATCAACGAAACTCAAATAGTTGGATAATTGGATACCATACAAACATTTGTACAAACTATTATACACATCATAAATATTCATAAGTCAATACAACTAATTTCTTTTTCTGGGATCGACTTGAAGTCTTTCATAGCCAGTGCTCCAATTATTCCAACTCGCCTGGCTGCGAAGGCCACTTGCCACCAAAAGGATGCCCAGGCCGCAGCCGTGGCCTGGACTGCCGGGTCTAATGGATTGGCTGAAGGGAAAATCTACGGGAAACCATGATTTTTACATGTGTTTATCAAATATAGGGGAATCCAAGGAATTTTCGACCAGTAATCAGTCTTGGGACAGGACCAACAACCTTCACCTACATCAAGGTTTTGTGGCTCCTTTGTATGACTTGTATGCTGTCTTTTTTTGGGGGACCCTGATCCATCTGATCCCCCAACTCAGGAAGCTTCACAGAAAAATCCTCCACTGCTTGGAGCTTGCCCATCCATCCATCCATCCATCCATCCATCCCTCCATCCCTAGTGTATCATCATCAGTCCCCTGCCTGGCTTTTGGGGCAGTCCATTAGCTCAGCAGCCAGGGCTTTGCCAGGACCCTTCGGGCCCAACAAAGCCGCCTTGGTGGCCAGTCCAAGTAGGGCTTGCTCCGATTTTTTTTGCCTTCTTTTTTGGGGATTAAAAAACTCCATTCCCGGGTCAAGGATTTCTTCTATCGAGATAAGCAACAGTAGGATCAAAAATTGATAAACATGGACCATGCTGAGGTTCCTGTCCAACTTCAATTTCCCGAGGTCACCAAAACGCCGCAATCGGCAAGTTTTACACCATGATGCCTATAGTACCCCACAAAACAAATCCGTTGTCCGGATTCGTGAGCTTTACAATCTATTCAAACAATCATATCAAATTTGTGCGAACACCATGAAGTTAGATGATGTTAGATGATTCTGTGGCGAAATGAAACCATCTCCTTGATTCAAGTGACTGCTGCAGCCGTTGGAGAACACGCAGTACCTTCACCTGGATTCCGGCAGTTATTTCATAGATCTGGATGGGTTCCTCCACGGAGTACCGTTGTACCTTCTTTATCCTCCTTTGGCACAAACCCGGATGAAACGTGATGGAGGCCGCAATGGATGGTGTTACTCCCTGCCAGAAAATGGAAAAAATGCGGAAGAATGCTGTCACTAGAAGCGAATCCCGGGGACAAACTTCAGTTTGCCAAGTTTTGCTTTTGCTTTTTACACAAAAACACAAAAAACACAGGACCTCTCCCTTCTGCCTGCAGACTGAGCGATGGCCTTCACCTTACCCGAGGTGAACAGAAATCACTAAAGGACCATTGGGTATGGATGGGTATGGTTCAAAGAAAAAGCGCACCCAAGGACGAACAATTTTGGCCGTTTAGAGTGTTGATCTAAAATAATCAATCAACACATGATACATCCGCTGGGTTCTGATTGATTCACATGCCTGCTGCAGTTTACTTTTGGACAATGCAATCTTGTGATATGAGGCATTTTTTTTCTTTGGCGTGATCTCAGTGTCTAGGAGCCAGGCATCTTCATCCGCAAAGCTCGCCCAAAGCAAAGCACGAGAAGCAAGCCTCGAAATTCCCGGATGCAGCGGCCCGCGATTCAAAACAAGTGCGTCTCCATGCATTAACAATCTTTTAATTATTTTTAATTCAGAAGGCTATTATATTACAATAGAGGCACTTGTTTTGAGTCACAGGCCACACCAAACACACTAGCTAAAACGAATCTACTCTGCAAACCGATCTGTTCCCACCACTGCTTCTCCCACTTCAGAAAATCACCTTCCAGGAAAACTGCTCTTACGAATAACCGTTGCACATGGCCAGGTGGCAGGCCATCACTCTGCACACCATCAACGTCCGCTGGCAACGCTTCGAAGGCCACAGGGCCCTCTGCATGGTGCCGTAGGAGATCCAGTGTTCGCAAGGTCTCATGAAACCACGGAGCCTGGCAGAATATGGGAGGCCTGTTGCAACATGTTGATGTCCCTCCAAGATGACACGAGTGACAAAATGCCCAATGACTTGCAGGCTAACTCCCCTGCATCAACCCAACATCTTGCCCATATCTTACAAATCAGGACAAGGCACTTGGCTCTCAGGGACCAAGTCTTTCTGCCACTGAAACACCCAAAAGCTGCCACCGCGGCTGTACCTTCGGTGATCTGGTACCTTCCAGGATGGCTGAAAACTATGGGACTATATAATTGTCAAAGCCAGGCACTTCCAGGAATTGACAACTCCCAAAAAAAATGCCATGAAGTTTCAAGATGTTTCAAGCTTCTCATGGAAGCACACATTTGGAGGTTTCCTAAAATACCCGGGGAAGCCCAAATCATGCAAACTCAGACCATTTTGGTATATTGAGTATTGAAACCCATGGTGACTTGGGGATCCCGCATGGCGGGCATAGATCTGCTGCTCCGCGAGGCTGTTGATATGTGCCCATCTCAGAGGTGCCAAGGAAAGTGCTGTCAGCATGTGCCTTGGAACAACGGCATTGCAGGCCGAAAATATGAGGAGACACAAAATCACAGATTTTTGTGTATGGAAATTGATAGAAAATCATCGAAATCAATTAGGAATCATCAGGATTAAAAGACATGCTGTGTATGACTGGCAACCTCTACAAGCAAATATCCTTCTGACCAAATGCACATCGACCATCGTTTCTCAGTGCCCAAAACCATGCATCATCCTCGAAAACCACTGGTGCTTTGAGTTGGGGGTTCCCTTGTTTCGATTCAGTTCATACTTCCCATCAATCCACCATCAATCCACCAGGAACCGCACCGCAACGCATGGCTCCCATGGCTCACAGTTCTGTTGGGCCGGTGCAACGGAGCTTGGCAGGGCCAGGGAAGAGGTCCACCCCCCAAGGCACCCACCGAAGCTGGGGCCGAGTCGATGGGGCCACCTGGCTCCTGGGTGCATGGTCCGTGTCAATCTGGGTGTTGTTCTTTCTTTAATGTACGAGATGTATATCATTGTTTGTATGTGTACATATGATGTTGTATATATAGAATATATACAGGTGTATTATAGATATGATATGTATTCTATGTGTATAAGTATAAATAGTAAAATGACTGTGTATGTGTATGTGTAATATGTGTGTATGTGTATATGTATCTGTATGTGCATGTGCATGTGTAAGTGTATGTGTGTGTATATGATATGCATGTAAATATCTTTCTATGAGATTATATTATGTTGTCAGTGTTTGACAGTAATATGAATATGCAATTTTTAATCGCACCTCCTCCATGTTTGTGCACACCAAAGGTCAGACCTGTGAGTCTGGTGAAATGTCGGTTTTCTCAACCATGGAGGGTCCCCCTGCCCCACGTCTCCTCTACCTCATCAGAAGGGAACTCTCCGCTTCGCAAGCGGATGCGCTGGAGGTCCATGGTCGGCACTCATCAATCATACTGCTGCAAGAATGCAGATAAGGATGATGATGATGATGATGATGATGATGATGATGATGATGATGATGACGACCATCATGATTGTGACGATTGTGATATGGCCATGATGATTGTGACGATTGTGATGATTGTCAAGATTGGTGTCAAGGCGTAATGCAAGTAGGGTTCTATGAAAGCTATCCTGCTGAGAGACCAGCAAACCTTTGTTGATCCCAGGGTTGGCATGGATGAATGCTTGAGGACTGAAGCAAATGCGCTTCACTAAAGATAGAATTATAAGATATTATAAGTATTATTAAGATACCATATATTTCATCTTTTAAATCAAATGAACTTAGAAAAAACACTCTCACAGAAACAAAAGGTTCAAGGCCTTAGCGTGGACAGTTTTAACTTTATAACAAAACAAAAACATATTAAGTCGGTATAGTCATTTGAAAATTGGGTAAAGCTGCACTAATCCGTCGCTGGAGGCCATGTGGCCACGTGGCAGCAGTCCTATGAGGTCGGGAACACAATGCAAAACAGGTATCATCCGACATCATAACTTGCAACCTTCCAAACAGGCTACCACCCATGTGCAGCAAAAGACCTTCTTTTTTGCTTTCTCCCACCTCCATCACTCCATCGATGTCAATCGTCTTTGGATCGACTCTTTGGCACTTCAGAGACAAGTTTTAGACACCATGGCTGAGATTTCAGAAGTCAAACATCATCGGAATCTGATGGGCTTTGGTCAAATTTGGGTACCCCCAACTTGCATTAAATTGGATGGTTGGCATTGGGTGCATGGTGGAACCCAACATCACTGTGCTCACCAGTCACCAGGTTGTTTTTGAAATCTTGACTCACACCCAGGCCACCGATTGGATCTATTTTGGTCCACTTAGGTGATTTGCCTGCTGTCAACTTCCCCGTCACAGCATATCACAGCCCCACTCATCCACGCCGCTTCATGCTGGTCCATCCTGAATCTCCTTGCCGTTCTGCTTGTTGGAACACCTCCACTGCAGCCTTGCTGCAACAGGTCCGAGTGATCTTCTCATGAATCCCCATGTGTATATCAGCAATGATTTGACCAAATTTAACCTGTCGTTCTTGTTTCTCACAAGCGCTGCTACTAGAAACGTAGCATTATGGATTTTTTCCACCCCCTCCTAGAGCACCCAAAATCTTCCAATTCTGAGAGGTGTTCACCAATAAGCAATCTGTAAACCTCAGTGGGAACAAACATGCACAAACAAGGCACACCACACACTGTCCAGTCAAATCTGTTTTTTCCCCTGAAAATGAGGTATCCTTAAATCCTAAGGTTTGTCATCATTTGCGCTATTGAAATTCTGAATCTAACAATTTGATACACTTTTGTGTTCCCAGATTTTTGTAAACACCTGAATGGTGCCCCTCACCTGCCTTTCCAAAACAGCGCCACATGGCTTCGCGAACCAAGCCATCTTTCCTGTCGATGTGTTAGCTCAGGATCAGAGCTGACCTCTTGGTCAAGTAGCACCAAGTGAGCCATGTAAAATGCCGGTATCCCATGGTTGTAGAAATCCCCAGCAGAGTGTATAACACAGGGGTATGTTTTCTGGCTCGGATTCTCGCTGTTGACAATCCTGACCGAGAAGGTATATTTGAGCGGCCCAGTGTAAGTACAAGTTTTCCATTTTTGAGTATGGATCGTGGGTATGCATCATATCTCTTAGAGACGTATGGATCATGAGTTATGGACCGGGGCTGCGGATCGCCCGTGGACGTTCAAGGTATGGATCGGGGCCTTACATTTTGAGCCGCGGCCATATAGCGCTCCCTTACCAGCTTCATATATGGCTTCAAAACCTAAACTGCAAATATGATTACCTCACTTAGCCATCTCTTTCAAAGCAATGCTGAGCTTCACAATTTGCCGGGCAATAATTCAACAATTCTGATCCTATACTTACCTGTTTGCAAACAAGACTTCTAAACATACATATCAAAGGAAAGCTGCCGTGTTGTTCACAACCCACCATTGCGGTGCAGAATCTGCATCCCTCTGGCACCGTGCCACACTGCCCGGGGCTTCACACTGATACTTCAAAGGAATCGTCAGGAAAAGCTCTCTGGCAGCCTGATGTCGCACCACAATCCAATATTTGTGGTACATCTTTCGAGGGGAGATCCACTAGCATGCCAGGAAACAGAGAATTAGGCCTACACAGATCCGCATAGACCCACATAATCCCACGGTGGGAGATAAAGCAGTGCCCTTTTCAGCGCGACTAGCACGGTGCTTATGCACTGGAGTTGATTTCAGTAGCCCTTTCAACCCATGGACTGCTGGATCACGGCAAGGGTTCCCGTTTGGGGGCACCTGGTGCTGCTTTCCGTTGCCATACCTGAAGGATTGAAAAGGAGCAACACCTGACCCTTTCTGAAGAGTGTGGAGAACTTGAGTCCCCAGAAAACAGCTGTCGCCACTAACATCGAATTTGTAGACTGCAGTGAGATTCACTGTGATGAAGTACCCCAATTGCACAAGTGCAAGGAACTGAGTTCAGTTTTTGCTCAAAATCCAGGGGCTGGGGCCAGCTGGGGCTCCTCTTATTTGCTTGAACTCTGCATCAGTTCCCACAACAAGCAAGAGTACAGTTAATTAATTCCATTACAGATAGATGCACTGCCACAAACTAGATGGAGATTGTCCAAATCCAATTTTTGATGATCGGGTTTTCATTACAATTGCAATGTTAGGGTGTACCTGATTTTTCTGACTAACTCCATGCCATCCCTTCGCCGTTGCGCACGCTGACAGCAACATGGCATACGCCCGCTGTTCAGGGGGAATTCGAAGTGCCAACATCGTGTTGAAGAGATTCTGCGAAGCGAAAATTGCGGGGCGAAACTTTGGAAAGTTACATGTTTAAGCTAATTTATTGGAGGTTCTCTAAGAGAAGGGGATACTGGGAGATTCCAATTGAGCCGTGAAGGTGCTAAGGGAAAGCTTACGCGCTGCTTACGCACCAGCAGTTTTTAGTTTACGCGCAGGAATAGCTTACGCTGATGCTTACGCGGGCCGAAACACCAGAGTTTTGCTTACGGGAGGTTCTTATTGCCACCCTCTGACAAAAAATTAATATATAAGGAGGTTTTTGACGTGGCTCAATTCATGACCTTTTCGGAAAAAAATATGAACCATGAGATCTTGGACGTGACCTCATTTTCGGACACACCTACAGTTTCGTTTCCTCAAAGGCTTTATTTCTTGAACATATTTTGATGGGTACACAGCGCCATTCCCTTAGCGAAACTTGCGAAGCCAGCCATCTCCTCCCCGAAAAAGCGCCCTTTTCGCCAGCGCAGCCGCTGGGGATGGTGGGCTTCCCGTGCCAAAGATGTGCAAGGCCTGCGGCTGGAGCTGAAAATGACATCAGAAAAAGAGATTGATGGTAAGTAGAGTTGATAGTTGTTTGATATGTCACAATATATAATACTGTATATAGATCTATATACAGTATATAGATTATACTGACTCTGCAGAGGTTACTTACATTTACTTACCATAAACTACTGACCATCTATGAGAGTATATGCCACAATATCTAGATCTATTTAGATCATGCTCAGCCTCCAGTTCTTCCTCGACGCTGCGGCCTCAGGGAAGGCCAGAGTATACTCCCGCGGGCTCAACAGAAGATGTCCAAACATGGTGGATACCATGATTTCTGGGTTTGGTACCTAAAAATCTAGGCGGAAAACATAGAAAACCCCAAAATCCAGCGATTCATCACTGTTAATTGTTGATCATCCGTTTCCCCAAATAGTTTCCCTCTTCAACCTGCCATGAATTGGGGGTAGGGGCCCCATTTTCACCTCCTTTTTTGCGCTAAAAAAACTTTCTGTTGCGGATGCTGTGGTCCGGTTGGACCAGTATTGATTTCAGGCAAAGGCTGTTTGGATTGGGACATAGGTCAAAACCTTGTAACCCTGGTGAACACCAGAAGACCAAAATAGCTGAAGGGATATTCGTGTTCCCATTAAAAAATGGTCCCAAAGGTCCCAAGAGTTGACCGATTCCCATGGTGTGCGTCTCGTGATTCTGGGGTTGACTGGGTTCTTCAGCTTCCATTCCTTGTACGTAGTGGGACAATTAATTCATATTCTGTTCTGTGGTTGGCTGTTTCCCTGGAACATGTTTGTCATCACTAGTCACCCCAAATATGGTTGACATTGGTTCATTTGGTTGACAACAAAGAGTCATTTTGAAACCACCAAGCAATTCATCCCTGGCTGTTCAGTTCCCAAATAAATGTGCTCAGTCCCTGACACTCAGCCATCAGCCACTGGTCTTCGCGACCTTGGCACCGGCAGTGACAGCTGGGGAGCTACAAACAGTGACCGCTCTGACGAAGCGGAACAAGGCATAAATTGGTTGTTTATATATGTTTGGAAACCAAGGATTGGAAACCAAGGATTGGAAACCATGTGATGGTTTGGTAACTTAGGATGTTTATTTTCTGAACATTTCTCAACCATCCTCTGAGAGATTTCCAGTTCCATGCTTGCTTCAAGCAGAGTATATCTTGTCAGTTCATACCAACTTTCTCTTCAGATTCCATCTAAAGATAGCTAATCTCTTGGAGCCGCAACACCTGCACTGGGGCTGCGGCACAAACGGTGAATGCCTGGAAAATCGGAGAACTTGGACATGGGGGATTCCAGAAAGCTTGGTGTAATACGGAAACTTCACCCCTTAAACCTTCACGCCGCCGAGCCTCCAGCTACTTGGTGGTTCCAAGCCATCTCCAAAAAAAACCACGGAGGATGGCATTCCACGGAGTAAAATGAACATGCGATAATTGACATGGACAATTCCACTAGTACTCGTAGCTGAAAATCGCTGAAACCACCATCCTTTGGCCCAGCTGCGGTCTTCAAAGTAGGCCAACTCCCTCAACTCAGAACCTCCAAATGACAGCAGTGATGGGTTCTTCGGACCGGGTTGAAGCATATATTCGTATTGCTTATGTAACTTATGTAGCTTGATTGATGGTGAATTTGGATTCACATGGATTCACAATAACAAGAACATTTTCACCATGGACTACAGTATTCTCTGCAGCCTGCCAACTGCTCTATGGGGGCAAAAACATGACTCAAATTGACTAAATACCATCAACAAATCATGAAACATCTAGAGTTTGTTGCCACAAGTACTGTTTGACGCTCAAGAGTGCAATCACTTGCTCTGAACGTTTGACTTCAACTATCCACTAGTATACCATTCGCATCCATTCACCATTATCTTCCTGTATTGGTCGTCAAACCAGTGGCCCAGTGGCCCGGTCGCAACGGCCTCACTTTTGCTCTGACAGGCGCGACCCGGGGGCGAAATATATACAGTAAAAAAACCCAAAGCAATCCGGAAGACTCTACAGATTCTCAAGGGTTCCCTTTCATACCCCAAATGAACAAGTTCGGGACAAATTGTAGGGCCTTCTGAGTAAAACTAACCAAACCAGTCTTTTATCACACCAAGCTGAATCACCCGCTGAATCACCCTAAATCAGCCCAGGAAAACAAAAAGTGTTCCTTGACCAAACATTGGACACATTTAATACAGTATGGTCTTCGCTTGATGGCCTTATCCCTTTTTATGCAATTCACCAAACCAAACCTGACCACAGAAATCCATGGAAGGGGTCCGGAACATGTTTGGATTTATTTCTTTTTTCAGTTTCTGACCGTTGTTTTCCAACTATTTTAGTTTTTGTTCAAATTCGTCCATTTTTTTTCCACATTTCTTCAAGTCTTAACTTGGCGAAAGAGTGTCAATCAAGAAGTAGGCAAACGGTTCCCAGCATAACGCCTTCCTGTTTCAGAGATCCTGTCCAGGAAATCCATGGACCTATACAACATCTTCCCAGGCAGGATTCTTCTTGGCTGTTCCGAATCCCAAGCAAGCTGAGCAAACCATGAAATGAAGAGGTTCTGAAAGGGAATCCAAGGGGTTTGCCCCACATTTGGGCCAACCTTCACCTGTGGCGTGAGCATACGCATACTCTTGATAGGTGTCTCAGTAAAGATTGGGTTCAGCCACGGCAGCGTATTGGGCCATCTAGTCTCTGTCCTCTCTTTGTGATCGAAGACTCAGGCAATAGGCCTCATTAAGTCGTGTGTAACAAATATTGGTTAAAGTATTTTTTGAAGTATTCAAAGGTCTATTAGAGTCTATCAGGCATGAAACTCCAAGCCGGGCTGAAGTGAAGAGACAAACTGTACTCTTCATTGAGCGAGTCGATCTGCGAATTTTGCCGCTCTGGACACACTGCACATGGCCAGACTGTAGCTGTGGGGCCACCCCTGCACATGGCAGCCCGCAAGCAGGATTTCACGGTCCTTTTTTTTGAAACAAAAGGGATGACCTGCAGGAAGTCATCACTACTAATGTTGTATGATATGTATTAGGATTGCTGATCGGGTGCAACTTCAAAATCTTCGTCTGAAATCTTTGGACCTGCTCATCCATATGCTTGGTTCAGTCTTGACAGCCACCGGCGATCGCAACGCGCCGGAAGAAGCCGCCGCCAGTGCAACCTCGTAAATTACGAGTGCAAGAGAAAGTCACAATTCATCATCATTCTATCGCAAGAAACCTGTCTGGACTGTCTGGTCATGTTTAATATGTTTAATTTGATATCACTGTACTTTGTTCCTGACTGCGGGAATACAATTGGGAGGGGACTGTGGTGAGCGGCAGAAAATTGCATTTTGTTGCAAATCCTGAATAAGACTAATCCAGATATGAACAGATTGCACTTGTAAGCATATACTTTCCACCCAACGATGTACAAAAAATAGCCAAACATCAAAAAGGTCAGGTGTTTATGAAGAAGCTCTTGGATGTAACAGTTCCATGCACTCCCCATGCAAAACCATATTTCGTGTTTAAGAGTCACCTTGTGAATTCTGTTGCCCTTATTCAATGCAATGTAGTAAATACATGTAAAATCATGTAAATACATCAGAGTCAGAAGGGAAAGGATCATTATAAATACACACAAGTCAGGAAAATAAATATTGAAATATATTTGCACCTTGATAGCATTGATGTAGTTGTATCAACCCTTCCAGCATCCCTTGCAAAATATCATGTTTTCTCAAAAATGCAGGATTTCCCTAAACATGCTTGAAATCCACCGCTCACAACAGTCCTTTCCGATACAATTTGGTATTTCGAAGCTTTCTCATTCCTGGCTCCCTCTGCGGTTGCGCTGGCAAAAGCATAGGAAGTAGCTCAGGATCAATGCTTCTATTGATTTTTGCGAGATCGAGGAATGACAGTTGCCTAATCCAAAGCAATTACTGTACTTGCTTGACCACCCAGCGTTCTAAAGAGAGACCTGTTGTGTCTGAAGTAGAGACCCCAAATCCAGTAGTTCATAATCCTTGCTCACAGTAAACGTGAAGGTTTTTAGGGTTGCTGTGGTACATTTCCCATTTCCGGACAAATCCAGAAGGAATCAGCTGCATGTGCTGCACGAGGCAAAACCATGTTTCTGATACTGACGAGGGTTAGCCAACCTTTTCGTGCAACTTTACCCGCGTGATGCAAAACAAACAGGAACACATATTCTTGAACAAGACATTGTTCAAATCATACAAGTCCAACTATGTCAAAGGAGCTGCAGAATCGATGAAATCGACTGAAATTGCAGAAGTCCCTTTTACAACGTGAGTTAGAACATGTCCCCCAGATGGAATCCGTGCTAGAACGAATTGTCCACTGATCCTGAGCCATCGCGCTGCCATGGCCTGAGCCGAGGTGTCACACTCACGGTGGGGTTCATGGCAGTCGTTTTTGTTCCCCCGTGAGACCCTCTACTCTGATTCATCAATGTATGTCAGTATATGGGGGTTTCCTAAAATGGTGGTACCCCTAAATCATCCATTTTTGTTTCGGATTGTCCATTATAAACCATCCAGCTATTGGGGTATCCCCATTTATGGAAACCTCCATATCAGTATATATCAAACTGAATCAACTCAAGAGATTGAACAAGAGCTTCGAAAGATGTCCTGGCCAGCTGCGGGCACAAAAGAAGCCGCACCTTAGGGTGGTGCTACGACGTTGAGTTCGCCACCGTCCTGCGGAAAGGATGAGGATGGCAATTGTTACGTCACCAAATGTATTCAAGTCATACACAAAAATGTGCTGATAATGCGGTAAATCAATAAATGAACCAAGTAGAAGTGTTACCCAGTTGTAAACCATTGTAAACCCTAGTTTTGGGAGGTTTGTCATTGGCTTCACCACATGAATTGCCGGCTTTGTGATTTGAAGGCAGTATTCCGGGTGCTCTGGATCAACTGCCGCTAGAGTTCATGTGGGATTGCCCCAAAGTGGGAGGATACCATGGAACATCCCGAAATGCAATGGATCAATAGCTTCTCCATCAACATTGCCATGTAGATTTTGGATGATATTGGGGTACCTCCCCCATTTGGGACAATCTCACGTATTTTTAAGAACATCTTTGCACATATTTGCCTTTCAAATGAGCAGAGATTTTTTTTGCTTTAAAGGGGTTATCCACAAAAACTGCCTACGCGTCGCCTACGCGGCGGCTACGCGGACTGCAGAGGTAGCCTACGCGGGTGGTAGTTCGCGAGGGGTGCCTACGCAAAGGCTACGCGCCACTGTTAAAAAAAAAACACAGCTCAAATGATAAACCCAATGACAAATCCGATCTTTCATACCACCCTTTGTCTAGCAAACTGTTGGATGGTTCACCTGTGGGCTTACCGCAATATTATCACCACCATTTACTACCCATTTCTATTGTTGGGTTTCCATCCATGTTTGGTGAGGACCTCAGTCGATGGACATCGATGGACCTCCACAAAATTGGCCATGTTCTGAGGATTGTGTAAATGGATACATTCATACATACGTGTATGTATACATATATATATATATATAATATTATAATATGTATAAGGCTTATAAGTATAAGGGATGACAATCTTAATATAAATATGGTTCGTAAACATGATTTAAGCGACTACACCATCCATCATAGTTGGCTCTTCTTGACCCCACGTCCGGCCTCGGTGTCGATGGGCGCTCCAGCCAGATCCCAGCCACACGCAATGAAGCCATCCTGGAGCCGGTGAATTTTGTGGATGGGGAAGCTGTGATGTGGTTACCAAACAAGACGACATGATGTTGGTTGGTAAACCCCCAAGCATTTTGGGAGTGGTGAAACCTCGATCAATGTCTGGTAAAATCGGGGTTGGCAACATGGATGTGATACCAACATATCCCTAGCGAGCTGAAAGTATCAACACCCCATCGACACACTGCAACATAATTCCCTCCCCAACCAAGGTTTCGGTGAACTTTCGACGCAGTCACCCGCCTCTTCTCCAGCTGATGCTTTACGGGAATTGACCTTCACTGGTGAACAGGTATTCGCACAATGCCTGATGATTGCAAATTATGCAAATTCCCTTTTCCTTGAGTAGCATATTTACAGTATAATCCTCTATAATTCATCCCCAATTGACAGGATCTGTGAACACTGCTCAAATCATCACACAACTGAAAGAAGCAGGCTATAAACTGTACAAACTACTAGTTCCCCATAGTTCCCCTTCTGAACCTGACCCAGTAAATGATGTTTTTTTTTTTGCAATCCCTTCACTTCGGCTCTTCGCACTTAGTAAGGGTTCCATGCAAACAGATGCAAAAAGTACGTAGGGATCATGACGAGACGTGGCAAAAATACGTAACCATCACCATCACCACCAGAACCTCAACCTCAACCAAAAAAGAACAGCAAACTTATTTGTGACCTTAGATGCGCCGCAACAGCCGCACATATCACAAGAAACACATTCAAAAAAAGGCGAACTACGTCGCAACAAGACTCTACATGTCTGCACTTTATGACATGTACAAGGTAACACATCTACATTGCAAGCTATCTCCAAGTATAGCAATTAATTAAACATTGATGATAGATAGAAACAAATATAGTTTGCGTACACATACAGGAAATATGATATTGTGATATACATGATCAAATCGGTTCCTATGGATTTGTCTGACAGTAAGGTACCATCAAAGCACAAAATGTCTTTTTGAGGGGTATCCTCCCTTTACGGACAAACCCATATACAAATTACATTTGTATACCAATCCTGTGCCTCTGTCAGAACATTGTACAATTTGTATCTATGGTCATCACACCATCGTGAGACGGGAATTCCTTACAATGAGTATATATATATATATATATTACCCCCAGGAAATACATTGATGACCATTCCCTTTCTCTGGGACAATATCTAATTATATGTATCAAAATCAACAATGTCCGAGACACGTTTCCCACATATGCATACAAACACACACACACACACGTGTATATATATATATATGTATATATATGGAGGTTTCCTGACAGGCGGGGGTACTCCCAAATCATCCATTTTTATAGGATTTTCCAATCTAAACCATCCAGCTATTGGGGTACCCCCAATTCATGGAACCCTCCAGCCTCTTCCTCCAGCTTCAGTTTCTCCAGGGCCATGGCCTCAGCGATAGTAATGGCGATAGTTATGGAAATTGGGTTGAGATGGTCACCGGAACATTTGTGATACATTTGTGAATATTTCAGGGATTTTCCCCAACTTGAAAGTGCTGGTTGAGACACATATTCAAAAATCATCCTAAATTCGGGCGAATATGGGTGAATCATGGTGAATCATCCCAAATTCAGGACAGGAAAGACACATCTGAAACCACAAGGGGCGAAACCAATATCACGGGATGGAGAAGATTCACCAAGTTGCAAGAGAAGAATTGCCAGCATTGCCAATCAAGGCTGAATGCAATCAATTGGTCTGTGTTCATGTCATTTCGTTTAAATTTGTCTCAAATCATTGAACGCAAGTGTTTTGTACAGCTTGCCTTGAGGTCAGCCTGTAATTGCTGCATCATCTGCCCCATTTGCATCCTCTCCTCCTCCATTTGCTTCTTCTGGTCCTTTTGGATATGCTTAAGAGGCTTATCTTCCCAGCAAGAGTCTCCATTTCTGGTGCATAAACTACTCGGGTACAAACAATTGAAATCAATATCAAATTTCAAGTGGGCATACTTCAAAAACCCTGGTTCCCTTCTGTTCACACCAAAATGGCTGGCTTAGCTGGGTGTTCATTGTTCCAGTCATATACGGGATGTCATAGCTAACTTGACCCATATCCATCTGGCCAAATCATAACAATTCACTAGGCTGAAAGGCTATTTGGGCATGATTCCCCTTACCAATCACCATTTACAGTGACCCAAATGAATACGGCACCACCAATCCTGATTGAATAGGTGAAGCTGTTCAGTTTGGGGTTCAAACTAATCATGTTGGTCATTATGGAGGATGATGGAAAAGAAATTTATATGATATATATAATTTGTATTATACATATTTATGTTCAATTGGTTTCATATCAACCAGCCCTCCAGCCTGTTCCCGGGCCCTCCAGCCGGCCCTCCGACCTTTTGGGCCGTTTCGGGTATCCGATACTATCCAGCCAGCCCCAAGTGACCCATCCCCAAATCATTTTCGCTCCTCCATCCGTTTCTGTTCCTCCTGGAGCTTCTCCTCCATTTTGACCCTTCGCCCCAGGCATCTGTCACGGTCTGCCAGGACATCTTCCTGAGGCGACAGGCAGGACGATATGATGTGTATGGTCTATATGTATAAGCACTACAGAATGTGTCTATATAATTCTATATATATATATACACATGTGTAAAATGACATGAAACTTTGTATAACTGTCTGTATGTATACTACACTGTACTATAATAATTACAACACATTAGACTGTAATATGATGGAACATCATTAAATGTAATATAATACAAAGTAAGGTAGTATGATTGAATGTGTTTCGATATCATATATAATTATATAATTTATATAATACCATACGATAACATGTCATGGAAATGAAATAATCACATGTACATATACAATCTATGCATGTATGCATATGGGGTTTTCTGAACAAGGGGGATCCCAAAACCATGGGCTTCAATACTAAAATGGTCTCATTTGGATCATTTGAGGGTACCCTCATTTTAGGAAACCTCTTAGACTCTATATTCTATCTATTCATTTACGTACAGTACGTTCTCCATTCCCGAGACAGGCCAAAAACCCATCCGCTGTCCTTCTCGAAGGTCACTAGATCTATTTGCTCTTTCAACTTCTTGCACATGTCCTGTCGGAGATAGCAGGAAAACTTTCACTTCCCTAGGCGTCCCTTGGCCATGATGACTTGATTTCTCCAGGCAATTTTTTCAAAAATTGGAATCTCTTCAGCATCGAATCTTCAATTGAAATCTGTCCATTTGGCGTCTGGATCATGCATGGCCTGTCCTTCAGCCTGAGAATAGCTTCCTCATCATTCTTGGAGCTCCTCACGCGCAGGGCCCCCAAAAAAAGAACGCCGGGTCCAAAGCTGGGAACCTCGACGATATGAGACCAATAGGGAACCATGGGGGAACCAGTGGGGAAACCAATGTAGCACTGGCTGGCACTGCATATTCTGATCTGGATTCATTTCTTTCATACTGTAGCTCGAAACATCACTTTCGCTTCTTTGAGTACCCAAAGAGCTCCGTGATTTTTTTCCTGAAGACAAACATCAGCCGAGGCTTGCTGGAAGATCAAATGGGCCATCACATCTGCCGTCATGGGCAAAATTCTGGTGTTCTCATGTTGCTGTGAAAAATCGCCATTTGGTTCGATGATTTAGCCACGAAAAATCGTGAGTTTACTGTAGCAAACTGTTAAATTGCCAGGCAGTATCTAGTTTCATCTCAAGCACCTTCTGGTGAGCCCCAAAACCAATGCTTTCGAAAATCATGCTACCCAATTATTTAACGATTGGATGTGATTGGTTTATATCAATATGTTTGTTCGACAAACCCATCTATCATATTGATTCATATTATTGGGTAAATCCCAATTATATACTATGTACATATATAGGTATGTCTAATATATTATCCCAATCATACGACATCTCCATTACAATATATTGCTCGCTTGATACTCCTTGTTTGATGTTCCAGAAAATGTTCTCAGTTTTTAATCACATGAATGAGACATGTATAGTTCCAACTATCCCCACATTGTTATTGGTTGATATACTCCCAATTTGATTGTACCTCTTTGAAGCAATGAAAAATCCACAGCTTAACATTGCTTAGCCATAAACGGGGACACCCGTAGCCCATTTCGCATCAACTTCGTTCCTCTGCAGGGCAGAAACCTTCTCTTCGAGCTCGACATTCTTCTCCTGGCACGGGAAATAGTGGATTTGAGGATCAAGTAATTCGAGATAACGGGGGATTGACCAAGAATCAAAGGGAGTATGAACCAGCAATGCTGGGGATATATGATATGAGTATCAAGGTGTGTACAAAAACTGGGCATGCCCTCAGGCTATGACCATTTCATGCTTCGTTTTAATCCTTTGGAGTTGGAGGTACAACCCAATTTTCAAACAAACCCAAATGCAAGAAACAAGGGAATAAAACACTAGAAATGCACACATGAAGACCAGGATTCTTATGCACGCATATAGATGCATGTGAAACTACATTCTATGGGAACCACATCGATAACCGGGATGGGATGATAGGATCTTAAGATGAAACCCATGGCCTACCAAAAAAGTGAAGAGATTTGCAAACACAAACACTTAAGATAGATTAAACATGTCCTTGCCAGGAGAACCCATGTCTAAGATGTTGCTGACTTGTTTTACTAAGCCAAGACTAGGTCAGTTAGGTGCTGGAAGCCAGGGGACGGAGACTAATACTTTCAAGACCTGTGCGAAGCCAAGTGAAACTTGAATTGGCTTGTCAATGGGCTACAGAGTAATTAGTTGAACAAAACCTCAAATGATGAAATCATATTCAATGCCCGTTTATGATTTCAGATTTTCCTCAGGTCCTTCATCTAGCAACCAGCAACCCACAGTAACTCCTGCAGCAATTTCTATCAGCGCTCCTTAGCAGCTGTTGTTTCTGTACCAGAGTTCCTCACCATCGTGTTCGCTGCATTCAACAGCTTCTCCTTGTGCCGCAGCTCCTCAGCGCAATGCAGGATGTCGCTGAATCTTGGACAACAGAAGTAACAAGAAGCTCATTCTTGAACTTGGCAACTCATTCTTACATCATCTTATATCTTCTTTCAGCATCTTTTTATTAGATATTATTCAATATTCTTCAGAATTAGTATTCAATATCATTCATACAATGCGAAACAAGAACCAGCCACAACAAACACTCTGAGAGTAAGATTTCCATCGAGAGTTTGCCTCTGACTCTGTAATCCACACAGGCCCCCCTCAAACCAGGTCCATGGCCTGTTGAAGCGATTGGACCCGGGATTCTGCCTCCATGCGTGCCTCAATTTCCTGTAAGCCGGAGTTATGACTTGGTGTAGCCAGGTGATTCCACCGCAAAACAAAAATGATGTGACACTGTGACACGCATGTGACACGTATATGGACTCAAACACCAAACGAAGTCTAAATTGTCATCTCTCATCGCGGTAGAAATTTTGGACTTGTGAATGTGGTACACATAATCTGCTTTCACAGCCTGGTGCAAGTCATCCTTGCAAATCTTTATGTCCTGGAGCTCAGGTCGCTTGAATGACTTCAACAACCACAAATACATACAAATACTGTTTGCTGCGCCAGAAACATCTCCTGTTCATGGTTTCCTATCACCGAAATAGACCGTCAACTGGTGGACGATTGTTGGATACAACTTTGATCCTGTAGAACACTTTGTTCCTAAATTAGGGATCAACATAAATCTCGGGGTGATGTTCCTGGAAGACTCTACAGGAACACTCTGCTCCCAATCTAATCAGGGGACCCTGTCACCATTCTTGCCTGTTGCAGCGCATCAATTGTCTTTTCAACTGCCTTGCAACATTGGACCTACATGGTCATGGAATCACAGGGGAATTATAGGAAAAATATGCTGTGACAAAGATTGTTTTGTTGCGACTCCCACTGCATGGGGGTCTTCCAACCCTTTCACACCTAGCTTCGATATGTTAAGATTAGATGAAACAAAAGTAGTCAAATATAGTAAACTATTCTATACATTTCTATACACATATTGAGTTTTGAGTCTTGACTCAAACATAAGACAATGATAAACAATGTCCATTGTCATATCTCGCTACATTAGACATCACTGAGTCGTGTATTTGGGCTACTTCGAGCCTGGTGCAAGTTGTCCTTGCACATGTCATTTTCCTGGACAGCGCAAATGTATTTTGACAGAAGAGTGCCATATACCTCATTTCAATCATTTTCATGGTTTACTAGCACCAAATGACCAAATTAGGGATCAATAAACCTTGCTCAAATTCTTCTGCGGATAACAAAAGGAATGTTGAATCAATCTATATATTTAATATGTTATATACAGCAATTTCCCCCAGAGTAATCAAGCAGAGATCAAGATGGGTTTGTCTGAAAAAGGATGAAGATGGGTTACATACAAAATAACACATATGATACCATATGATTTTGACCATTTTACAGTAAAACAAACAATCAGTTTTTGAGGTACGGTATAGTCTAGTACCCTGCTTTCAATCGAACCCTTACCTGTCACCATTCCAATCGGAGCCTGCTGCAGCTTCTCAACCTTCATTCCTGCCTGGCCATATTCACTAGTTTTATTGTCGGAATTGGGTATTAACGACCATGTCCATCTAATACACCCCAATTATCAATATCGCTTCAAAAATGTTCAACATACAAAATGACCACCTGTGGGTTGCAAGGGCCTTGAATTTGACCTATGCTGATCTTATCTCAATGCCTATGTGTGCGATCATGATCACCGCAGTTGCTTCCCAAAAGCTTGGGAAATTGGACCAGCTTAGATGGATAGTAACCAATGATTATATTAGATTTTATGGGTGGGATATACCCCAAACATACCCCAATCACACTTCCCAAATGGATCCAATTGGGGTATGCAAACCAGACCTCCAAGTGAAGTTGCACAGCACTGTCCGCCCGCTGTCGCTCTTCATGCAACATTTGCTCGGTCTCGACCCGCTTGCGCTGGGCCTCATGTCAAGTGTGGAGCATTGTTACATATTTTTGGGGGGACTACCCCTTGGCCATCTTACATAGCGATGGGAAAGTGGTTGTCTTGGCAATGTTTAGGGAACATGATCTACAAATGGGTAATTGTCCATAGCTATGTGAACTTACCAAAGGGAAGAAATCCTTTCATTTCGGGAGCAGCAGCAGTTGGTATTGGTGCAAAGTTGCCATTTGGATGGCGTGGTAAATCCTTCTTCTGGTCCTTCTTCATGGTCAGGTTTGTTGAGTTGGATGATAGCTCTCAAGAGCAGCAATGTGGTAACCCCAATGATAAATCACCAGTTGTGAAATGGTTTCAACCAGCTATTTCTAGTAGAATTGGTGCTGGTTATTTTTTTGGTTCTCAAAGTACACACAAAGTACACATGAAAGGTACAGCTCGTTGTCAGCTCATATTTCTGAATCTTCACGAAATCATTCCCCCCCATTCCTTCAACGGAACTATCAATTCACCATTCATTCAACAAGCGTTCCCTGCCTTTTGTCCAAGTATTTGCTTAATGATCATATACACCTTCATATATGTGTTGCTTGGTAAAATACCCTTCTCTGCGTTTACCCAGAGATTTTTATTGTCAAGAAACAGGTTTGTCTGAACATAGGCTGCACTACTGTAGTCACAGCAAGATCCCATCGTTTATCATCATTTTCTGCACGATTTGATGGCCACGTGTACTCTTCCGGATCCCCAATTTTTGGACAAGCCGAAACATGATGTTGTTGGTTATGTATCCTACTATCCCCATCATATCACCATCTTACCCCCATTCAGGCATTCTTGTTTTACGTCCATTTATCTCATTTCTTTCATTACATCCTTTCATCTTGGTGGTTGGCCATATGATAGATCTCATATAGCTATCGCTAGTATGCTGGTGAAAAGCAACATAGGTTGCAAGTGGATGTTCATCCCCAACTTGGGGGCCATAGATTTCAAACCCACATTTATATCTAATATCCACCCTCCTGTAAACTAGTCATAACTATGTGCTAGGCATAAAAACATGTTAAAACATGGTATATGGTTTATGGTCATCCATCCCACACATTTTGAATCCCAACATAATGGCTATTTAACATTTTTAACTCCCGATGAAAATCGATTGATGACCATCCCCCAAGGACTGGGAAACTCACCCATGTTTTGACCGTGGTACCCTCCCGTAAACTAACATAGATGTGGTATTTACCCACCAGTTGTAGATCATTTTCCTAGGGAAACCATGGGTTTTCTACAGTTTTTTACCCTAGGGTAGATCATGTTCCTCGGGTTTCCCCATGTTTCTTCGCCTCTTTGACTTCCTTGTCGGCTTCCAGCAAGGACATCTCCAGCCGTTTGGCTTGTTCGAAGGATGGCCCCTGCCATGGTTGAGCCATCAGTGGTGCTACCAAGGTTGTTGGGGATTATGGTACCCCTACTCGGGAAAGCTATCAACCAGCCCAAAATAATGAGATGGGATAGCGGTATTTTTGAATGGTTCGGTTCAGCTGGGGAAAAATGTGGAAACTGCGCAAAATGGCAAGTTTGTGAGAGAACTCATGTTAAACAAATGTATGTGAATGAAGGGAATTGTTCCCCTCAATGTTCAGGGAAACCCATGAGCTGTGAATATCAACCAACAACCATGGAGATATGATATAATGGGGATATGTTTTTTAAACAAAGCCAAATGGCTAGAACAACCACGTAAAAAAAGGGATTACTATCAGGGCCCCAAATCACGAGACCAGAATGTCTATGGTTTTCGGGCGCCAGAAACGGCGCCGCAGCCGCATGACTTGCAGACGCGCGCCAGTTCGCAACTTTGGCCCGGAGGGTTGTCACTGCTGTCGTTATTAAGGCTCTCGGAGTGGAGACCACTAGTAGATCACAGCGCCCCGCCCCAACATACCCAGCCCATCATGATTGAAGCGCATGGGCCANCTCGGAGTGGAGACCACTAGTAGATCACAGCGCCCCGCCCCAACATACCCAGCCCATCATGATTGAAGCGCATGGGCCACGAGTGACATTACCATTGCTCGTCGAAAAGCACGAATTTACCTCATTGGCAGCGTTCCTGAGATTTTGCTTTTGGAGA
>BGPT01000378.1:187251-199303 GCA_003297045.1 Symbiodinium sp. clade C Y103
CGATTTCAGTGCCGCAGTGCAAGCAGCGGATTGCTGCAACAGCCTTGGCGGGGGAACCTCTCGATCCTTCATGGCCACCTTTCGCTTCGCATTTTCTTTGGCTCCTTTCTCAAGCTTCGTGCGTTGCAGCGCAGCCAACCGCAGCAACGACGTTGACACAGCAGTCCCAAAAGAGAGCCCGGTTTTTGGCAGGATTCCGGCCTCGCGCACATGGGCCCTCGTAATATATAATAAAAGTTGCCGAAATTGTCATCCCATTTAAAAGTG
Source organism: Symbiodinium sp. clade C Y103 (assembly GCA_003297045.1). Classification (NCBI taxonomy): domain Eukaryota; class Dinophyceae; order Suessiales; family Symbiodiniaceae; genus Cladocopium; species Cladocopium sp. clade C. The sequence continues at coordinate 187,519 of BGPT01000378.1, forward strand.
TTCATGGCCATAACTGTTAAAGGTTCATGATTTCTCCACCTCAAGCCTTCGGGGCACCTCCCCACCTTCCAGTGCTGGAGAATTCTGCCAGAATTCCAGGGGAGGTTTTCCTAACTCATGGGGAGACCCCCCAAATCACCCAAGTTATTAGACCATTTTAATATTGAAAGGCATGGTGACTTGGGGATCCACCATATAGGTGAAGATGTGTTTTGCCATTTTGGCGCAGAAGATAATCGGAAAGCCATTTTTTTTTGGAAGGGTAAGGTTGAAAGATGTGCCAAAATTAGAGATGGGATATCTACATCTCCAATTTTGCCCAGTTTCTTTTCACCAAATGCTCGGGTCTTTGTTGTGGATGTTTTCTCGTTGTTTTGCCTCAGATTGCCTTGGAGTGAGCCGTTCTGCCCCCCAGGTGGGAAAATGGTGGGGGTTTCAGTGGGACGAATGGGTCGATCTGGGTCCCTGGGTCTAAATTTAAGGCCCAGGACCGCAAATTCTGTCCATTTTAGATCATTTTAGTATTAACCATGCCATTTTAGGGGTATCAAATTTTGAGTCATACCCATAATATCCGGGGCAAGCCCTGCACTCCTGGTGAACATCAAAAGAGCTTGGATTTTTGGATGCTCATCCCCCTACCAATGGTATCTGATATTGATCCATAGCCATACAACTCCCTCGCAAACAACGATGGAAGTGAGTTTCATTGCAATTTCTGACCTCACCAAAACTCCGGGACTGGCGTTGGTTCCGTGTTGGTTCCGTGTTGGTTGGGGGCGCCTTTTTGAGGGTCAGTACAAGTTTGGGGGTTGGATGATTAGCCATGAATAAGTCGGTTTCCTCAGTCATTTTGACGTGGACCTAACCATGCTGAATTGAAGACCAGAGGATTCCCAGGGAACATATGTAGATTTGGTTCAAGATCAATCGAGGTGACTGGCAGTTTATTTGTCTTTCTTTTCTGAGGGTTTGATTCATGCTTCAGGTTGCTTTGGCCCAAGGGGTCATGAGGTGTACAACCAAGTTTGGCCCAAGATCAAAGAGGTTGGTGTTTTTTAGATTTCTTCAGTGTTTGATAGATGATTCATGTCAGTGTGGCTTTGCCAAGCGGTCAAAGTGAGACGTTTTCGCTTCCACAGTCCTCCAAAGTAGGGGACTTGAGGGTTCTGGCGCAGAAATCTTTTCAACGCGGCTTCTTGAAACTGGTGGCTGCGGACCATAGCGTGGTGGATCCTGCAAAGTCTCTGCAAGCTGCAGGACTTGAAGATGGAGACCACCTGACAGCTGTTGCCATAAAAGCCAGGGTAGGTGCGACACAATCGGCGTTTGCATTGTTTTGCTGTGGAGGTGACCGAGTTGTTACGTGGGGTGATCCAGATAAAGGTGCAGACAGCTCTGAAGTCCAAGATCAGCTCCAAGGTGTGCAGCAGGTTCAAGCTACTCAGCGTGCATTTGCTGCCATCCTGGCAGATGAGTCCGTGGTGACTTGGGGCTATCGACTTTATGGTGGTGGTGACAGCTCTGAAGTCCAAGAACAACTCAAAGGTGTCCGCCAGGTTCAATCAGCTCAGCGTGCATTTGCTGCCATCCTGGCAGATGGATCAGTGGTGACTTGGGGCAATCGACTTTTTGGTGGTGACAGCTCTGAAGTCCAAGGACAGCTCACAGGTGTCCAACAGGTTCAAGCAGCTGACTTCGCATTTGCTGCCATCCTTGCAGATGGGTCAGTAGTAACTTGGGGAGATCCAGAAGAGGGTGGTGACAGCTCTCACGCCCAGAATCAGCTGAAAGGTGTCCAGCAGGTTCAAGCAACAGAACGCGCATTTGCTGCCATCCTGGCAGATGGATCAGTGGTGACCTGGGGCAATCCAGATTATGGCGGTTGCAGCTCTGAAGTTGAGGATAAGCTCCAAGGTGTGCAGCAGGTTCAAGCAACCCAGCGCGCATTTGCTGCTATCCTGGCAGATGGGTCTGTGGTGACTTGGGGCAAGCCAGATTGTGGCGGTGACAGCTCTGAAGTCCAAGCTAAGCTCGAAGATGTGCAGCAGATTCAAGCAAGTAAAACGGCGTTTGCTGCCATCCTGGCAGATGGGTCTGTTGTGACCTGGGGCAAGCCAGATTGCGGCGGTGACAGCTCTGAAGTCCAAGATAAGCTCAAAGGTGTGCAGCAAGTTCAAGCAAGTAGAAGCGCGTTTGCTGCCATCCTGGCTGATGGGTCCGTTGTGACTTGGGGCGATCCACTTTTTGGTGGTGACAGCGCTCACGTCCAAAATCAGCTGAAAGGTGTCCAACAGGTTCAAGCAACAGAGCACGCATTTGCTGCCATCCTGGCAGATGGATCAGTGGTGACCTGGGGCAATCCAGATTCTGGCGGTAACAGCTCTGAAGTTGAGGATAAGCTCCAAGGTGTGCAGCAGGTTCAAGCAACCCAGCGTGCATTTGCTGCTATCCTGGCAGATGGGTCTGTGGTGACTTGGGGCGATCCAGATGAGGCTAGGGACAGCTCTACTTTCGCAGGCGAGTTTGCTTTCGTCTAGCAAGGTGGACGCCATTTTGCGGCGTATTGAACCCTTTCCATCAGGTTTTCCAATTTTAATTTGCTGTTGGAAGCGCCGCAAAAGAAGGCCATGCTGGCGCTACTGTTGGCCGCCCCGTGATCCTTGGAGGCCTTATCAGGCCACATCCAAGAAATCTTCAGAAGGCCAAAATGAAAAAACATGGTCGGTAGCCGTAGTTTAGATCGGAAAAGACATGATCAAGCTGCAAGGTTTAGGTTTGTCATGGATTCTCGTGGACAGGGTTGAAGAGATGCTGCAAAGTGGTGCCTCCCCTGTTGTACGTTTATGAACCCATCCAACTAGTTTGATATATCCACCCTCCGAGTGAACCCAGGCAAATAAACCAACTTGGCTAAGGAACTGGATTGATTATAAATCACTTAGTGATGTGGTCACCCAAAAATGAACCATCCCCAAAATCACCATAAATGGTTGCCATAAACCATCCCCAAATGGTAGGTTTATTGTGTTGTTTCCCACATATATTGGTAAGTTTTGCAGATCATTCAGGGCAAAGATATGAAAAGATCAGCAGCTTCAGCGCAGCTTCAGCGCAGCGTTCAGGCGCAGGATGGCTGTCCTGAGGAAACATCATGCGCCGCAGAGGTGTCCAATGGAGCACCAGTTGAGAACGGTGGTTGATCCCAGTACCCTCTGGTAAACATACAAAAAGCTATTGAAAATGGCCATAGAAATAGTGGATTTGCCCAGCTACAAAATGGTGATTTCCCATAGTTATGTGGCTGTTTACCAGAGGGTATTTATAGGGTTTCAACGATCCAAGATTGTGCAGGATTTCGCAACCATCTATGTCAAGGCCATGTTCCTTGATACATTGCATGACATTAATATTTTCAATTTACTGTAGCTACCTGCAAGATGTGGTGTCAACGTAAATTGGTGTTCCATTACCCAGACATATTCTAATGATGGTGAAATGATCTTGATGTCATATTACACTGTTGTAAAACTTCTATAGTATTACCAGTTGGACCATCATGTTATCATTATTTTGGGATGTTGCTTAAATCACCATCATTTAAAATCCCTGTTGTATGTTGTATCCCTTGTTATCTCGTGGTTTTCCATTTTGTTCAGGCTAGATCACCATGAGAACATCATAAAGGCAGAATCAAAACCCGTGTTTCGGGTTCTTCAAAGTGACCCTTTTGAGGCGGTTAAGCGACCCCTTTTTGGCGTTGAGTGACCTCGAATTGGTGGTTGGAAAGGTCCAGGTATGGCTTATGCTATTCCCATTTGTAGTTGATTTAGCCCATTGAAACGTCCAGTTGAAGATGATTTCCAGGATAAGATGATTTCCATCCGGTGTTTTCGAAACGGTTTTAGGAAACCCACTGCATGTTCTGCGCATGAATCATGGATTGGATCCTCGAAGCTGGCGCTTGCCACCCTCTCAGAGCTTCCATGCGGGCTGTGATGCCTCTTCCTGGCTCCTAGCTCCAAGAAATGGAAAGGTTAAAACAAGGTGGGGCCAACAAAAAAAACTCAGTGCTGCTCAGTTGGATTATAAGTCCAATAACTTGGTTTTATGGCAAGTACAACTATAGTATTCATGGTGTTTCTATGGTTTTGTAAACCAACAAACACAACTTGGGGGCCCCGCCTATTCCAGGTCAGATCAAAAAAGTTTCAGGTGACGGCGAGTCACTGATCGCGAAATTTCTCGAACTTCGGCGAGTCACCCTGGAAGTAGAAGACTGCATGTCAGATCCCTTCTGTGCTATAAACACCCCCTTTATGGTTGTGGATAATCAAATTTGTAAGATTTTGTAAGCATAAAAATTGGCTCAAATGTTGGGGCAGTCGCCCAACACTTTGTGACAATATATTTTATGCTAGTAAGATAGGATCCCTTTCTCAGTAAGGGGGTGACACGTATTTTTTGGCTATGTTGGTGACATGACATTTTCAGGGTAACAATCGAATCATATACTACAGCTCTGTTTGGAGTAAATGTTCATTGTGGAACAAGGGTCTCAAGGGTGAGATGAGTCAGGTGCGTCATGATCCAGTTCCATGGTTTTTAGTTAAAAAGGGATGGTCATATGTACCATTCATAGGGATTTCTAACTTGGTTAGTTTTGATTCATGGTAGATATCTTACGTATTATGGTTTATACACTAACTTATGCCTGGGGGGGCCCACATTGAGGGATCTATAATTGCCAATAAAAGGACTGTCACTCTTGGGTGGATAACCTATTCATAACCCATATACCATGTTTTGGTTTGTAAACGACCCACATTGTTGAGGTCTAAACAAATGCTCTGAAGAGAGTAAATCATGGAAGATTCCTAAACTATGTCTGAAAGTATGCTGAGTCCATATTTTTTCCCAGGGGTTGAGCCAAAGCAAATCATTACGTCCCGGATTGTGGTGATTTCTAGTGGTTGCACAGTCAATGGGAGCTGGTCGCAGGAATCTTTCATATCGAAAATCCACTCACTGACCTCTTCCTGGGTTTGGTTCCGGTGTTTCGTTTTATTTTCCCAACGGGAATTTCACCATTTGGGGAATCTATTTTGAATATGTTCATTGGATTGGCTTAAGGGCAAATTTGCAGGAACCCCCTATATTTGATGGGTAAACCATGGTTTCCTGTAGATGTTCCCTTCAACCAATCCAGTGATATGTTCTATTTTTTAGGAGGCCCTGGAGCAAATCCGAGAAAATCACTGTCCAGGATGCAGAAAGCCGAAACGGATCATGGATTTTCGAAGCATTTGGACAATGTATCGCCAGGTTGAACCCGCGGTTGCCTAATCATGCCACGATCGGAAAGACACCCACTGTTCATGGCAAGTATATTTATGGGGATGGGTCAAAACCTATGAAATTTCCATATAACTGGGGGAATAAACATCCATAAATCCCTCCCATGAGTTGGGGTACCGTTTGGGTCCCAGGGTTTTAACTCATGACCATACAAGAAACTGATGGGCCCATGCTGTGGTCATGTTGAATCATGTTGGTGTTCCGTCACGGCGATCAATGGGTGTGCCATAGGCACCTCAGATTCCTTGCGAAAAGTCGTGTCGCCCGGGTAAAACATGGCGACGGGTTAGCCATCATAGTTAAATCATGTTTAATCCTTGAATCTTTTGCGATTTCAGCAGGAATCGCTACTGTGATATTATCTAATAGCCAGCCAAGATTTTCTTTTGGCAGGGGATCCAAGATTGGCAATGTTATGTACTATTCTGTTTTTGGGGATGTTGGTCAGAGTAATCCCTTCCCCCTAATTTCAACACCTAAATGGTCCCAAATAGGTGTTTCCTCATCCTCTACATCCATCATTGGACCATGGTTTCTGGTGGGTGTTTAATATCACATTCCCATTAGTTTCACATTGAATCCTTTGAAATCCCGTTAAGCCCCTGTTTGTTGATGATTAAGCTCAATGATTCCATATATTTGTCGATTGGATTACCAGGTTTCTGACTAAAACCTCCATTGTGAGCCTGATTTTTTTTTTTTCACTGCTCAGATTCAACCTGGCCAGCCCGGGACATGGCGCTGTGAGTAGGGAAGTCTACTGCGACATGTTACTGTGCAAACCTCTGGTGGGTAGTTGAATATATGAGCCCTCCTAAAATGGAATCCCCAAGTCACCATGGGTTTCAATACTGAGTCATGATCTAATGACTTGGATGGTTTGGGGGTACCCCCATTTTAGAAAACCTCCAATTGTTTCTGGCTGAATTCCAATGACCTCACTTCTTCGTGGCGTCAAGGATGGTGACGATTCGGGGAATCATCCCCCAATGAAGTCCAACCAAAGCTTGGATTGATGCTTAGTGATTAAGATTACAACCGCATATATGCTCATACATACAGTATTGTGTTGTTTTGCTTTCTTCTGAGGAATCAACTGAAGTGAGATTTTCTTGAGTGGAAATTGGGTGATTTTTGTTCCACAGGATATCCCCATACGAAGGAATTATGTTTCTACCCCAGCTACCTTGTGCATCAATTCCAACTTCAGATGGATTCTCCAAATATCTCCAAATGATATATTGCGATTTCTAGTGTATATATATATATATATATGTGTGTATATATATGTATATATGTATTTTGTTTTATTAATACCAAACCTAAGACAGAAACCAAAGACTTCTACAAATCATAGGTTTGAGGTTGAAACGGGTTGCTCGACATAAATGAGTGGTATCCCCGTTTTCAGACACACATCAGATTGTTGATATTCATATCCGGTGTAAATCCGATATATCCCCATCATTGTTGGCTTTATGCTCTTATCAATTCTTATCATTAAGTAAGTAAGTCAGTCAGAAAGTCAGTAAGTCAGCAAGTAAGTCATGTCATTTCTCATTTTTTCAGGCCATTGATCTTCCATTTGTTGCTGGCCCTGTCCACACGACCGGGCCAGTGGCACCATGTCCATAGGCGAGAGTCGCTTGCAGTAAAAGAGCTCAGGCGGAGCAGTGTTCAAAGCCCGGTTGATTATAATTATAGTTGTTTAAGTATCTTTAAAGGGGTTTAAGAATCCCTTTCTAGGTTTTGTTTTGACTATCGAACATATGAGGATATAGTGAATAAATGATGGTTGGTTGATGATTTTAGGGGACTATTATATACAGGCCAATATTAATTGGAGATTATCGCAATCCAAGAGCAGGGAATCCCGTTCTCTCAACAACATTGCCTAGAGAAGGGGGAACATGTCAATTTCGTTGATCAGTTGGCCACTAACGAGCCATTAAAGAAATATCTTGCTTGGTTGGTCAAGTTGTTGGGAGTTGTACTAGCTCATTTCTTGGTCTTGTCCAAGCCATAGGATTGGGAAACCCCTCCGTGTTCAACCAGCATCAAATATTCCGTTTCATGAGATAGAATAGGGCTAGTCTTAATGGATCATTTCGGTTTTTCCAAAAACACGGGATGCCTATGGATGCCCCAAGATATGAGAACTTTGAACAGGGAACATGCCCCATGGCTGATGCGTGGAATTTTCAGAGAAATTTGGTCTTTGTCCAAGAATGAAGGGTACCCCAGTTTATGGCCATTCAAAAATAGTGTCATTTTTGTTGTGGTGTCCTATCTTCAGACACAGCCATGCAGCCGTATGCTAGAACCAATGCAGGATTGTCTATGATTAACGCCCAAAAATGCAATTACAAGCAGCAACATATCATTATGATTATATGTCATGGGATATTTCATGGTTATTTTTAATGGGAGGGATATAACCGACAATAGGACGCGTGCGGATTTGCCAAGATGGTCCGCTTTTTGGCGGCCATTTGAGGACGCTATTATTGACGCAAAATGACAAACTATTAACCGTTTGGGCGGCGGTTTAACCATGAAATTGTAAGTTTGTATATCTGTAGTAGTTAAATGGAGTTAGGCTTACCACAAAAATTACTGACAGTGATGTTGAGAATGTTCAATGTTTTTTGGCACAAAACTCGTTCGCTTTTTGGCACCACAGTTCAGTGTAGTTCTTCCGGATCTCATGCAATGCATTGACAAGTCTGACGATGCAGAAAGGTGCTCGAAAAGCCACATGACATCAGGAAGTGTCTATGGCGAAGTTAAATTCCCGGAGGGTAAGTGAGGTGTTTTGTTCCTTTTTTACAGCATGGACTCTTCCAGAGAACCAGATTAGCTGACCTATAGATCCACCCAACAGACACCGTACGGAACATTGACCGTAGCTATATTGCTTTCAGAAGAAAATGAAGGATCATCTCCAGTCCAGAAACTCCTCGACGACTCGACTCTTCAATTACCCCTCAGTCAGTTGTGGATTATCACAAACTATCACAAATCTATGGTGTGTGAAATGAGTCGGAAAATCCACCGAGTTTCAATCATTTTGGGAAACCCTTGGGTTTTCCACATCCATCTTAGCTTACCCCAGGGTAAGTGAAGCTGCTGTCATATAACTTGGCCCTTCGCATGTCTCCGTGACTGTCGAGGCGCAGTGGCTGGGTCAACTAAACATAGGGATCTACCATCCGTCCAAGTGAGTACCATAGACGCTGCCAATTTGAAGATCACCTTCCACGAAATCTTGCCGATTTTCAGGGTCGTTAAATGTCGTTAATTTTCTGGTGATTTAAGAATAGATCTAGCCATCGCACCTGGAAATTCGTTGTAGCATTGGATGCATGTCAACCACCAAGTCATACAACGAGATTCGAGGATGTGTACTTTCATGTACTTTCTACGTGTATAGGATGGTTGTACTTATATCGGTTGTACTTATATCGATTGTACTTATGCTGGTTGTGCTATAATAGGGGTTGTAGCACCATCAAGAAAAGATGAATCAAACAAGAATTTCAGACGCAACACAAACTACCATCAACAACATTCAGAGGCAATATTTTGTTTGCACACGGGTTCACAAAACGTGACACACAACAATCCCTTCCCCCCAATATATTGAACATCACCATTTTGTCAACCGTAGCTTAAGAGGGAATTCCCGCACATTTTCGGGACCCGGCTAGAGTGGGGTTGTTTTTCAGAGGTTTAGATTAGATTCAGAATTCACCCCAGGATCTACTTCGATACATATAATCATTTATACAATATGTAAAGCATCGATTTCACCTAAGGCGGGAATTTTAACCAAATTCGAAGCCCACCCTTCTGGGGACCAGGCACCATGGCAAAGGCGGGCCCGGGGTGAAAAAATCATTCGCAGGTGATGTACCTCGTGAAGAGTTAGCCCGTTTGATGATGAATGGGATTCTTAGGTGGGTTAAAAGTTAAAAATGGTTCACAATGGGTACTCATGGGATATTTACTGGGATATCCTCCTGTAATCAAACATGGCTGGGAAATCCCCGGATGAGCATGGACATCGTAAAAACAGTGTCAGGATTGATACTTATGTCAACAAATATGTCGGGACGTAGATATGTGTATATACAGATGTCAGGATACACAACAAAATTAGGATTTACCCTCTGGTAAACTAACATAACTATGGGAAATCACAATTTTCAATGGGAAAATCCACTATTTCTATGGCCATTTTCAATAGCTACGTTTAATTACCAGAGGGTATGTCAGTATCTTTCTTTGTGTCAAGGTGGGGGATCCCGGTGGGGATCACGGAGTAAAAAATTGGCCACGGATAGTCACCTCTGCGCAGGAAACCAATGTGATCCAACTGATGCAGAATCTTTTTGATTGCCGCTCGTTTCTGACACCACTGATGTCAGAAAACAATCATATATCATCATATATCACAAAACAAGTTACCGATATCACCAATTATACTACGTATATCATAGTCATAAACGGGAGCCACTTTGGACCCCACCATGGGGTAATATTTCCTGGAGTGATGCATTTGCTGCCGCCCTTTGCGAAGGTTCAGCCAACTTCACAACGTTGGCCAAAATGTTTAGGATGTTGAGGTTTGATATGAAGGACTAGTTGAAACCTCTTAGACCTTCAGCAATGTCATGGTCACCCGCAGTTTGCATCACTTAATATCAGTCAAAACCTAAAAACATGACATGAAATTCACGGCAGTTTCACCAAACGCCAGGTCCCCTTTTTCACCGTTTCAACTCGTTGAATCCCGTCCCTTTCCGCGGGACTTGGTTTTCGCGCCATGGGTCCAGCCAATTCTGCGGAAAAACATGGCTACATGTCGGATGACGACAGTATCAAGGACGGGGGCCCCGAAGATGGTGGGGCCCCGAAGATGGTGGGGCCCCCAAGAGATGATTAATGTACCCTCCAGTAAACTAACATAGCTATGGAAAATCACCATTTTTTATGGGAATATCCACTATAAATGGCCATTTTCAGTAGCTATGTTAGTTTACTGGAGGGTATATTATATACCCTCTGGTTATTTAACAGTTCGCCATGGAAAATCACAATTTTTTATAGGCAAATCACCATAAATGATCCATAAACGGGCCATTTTCCATGGCCATGTTAAATCACCAGAGGGTATATATATACATATGTATGTATATGTGCTTTAGTTGGAAGACATAGCCGGAATTTCACTATAGGGTTTATCGTAATCAACTATCGTTAATGGATGTTGATATAGGGTTATTACACCAACATATAAACTGAACAAAAACAGTTGTGGAGGTTGAAAACAACAACAATCTTGTGGGAATTGTAATCGGAATATGATGGGCATACTAGCAACTGTCTTGTGGAAAAAAAATCAACCCCTGATTGGAGGATTACCCGATGACGAGTCAAAACTGGTCAGTACAATGTATATATGTACTGTATCTAAATGGGAGAATCACAATGGACTTACCAATTTTCATTGGGGTTGTTAATCAGATACACAGTGGGATGATCCTCCAAGTGGGTAAAATTGAATTCTAAAGCCATATTGATCCATATATATATATATATATTATATATATATATATATATGTTGAGCTAGCCCCCCGCCCAGTAACAGTGCAAAAATGGTTTTCTTCATTTTCATGGTGCAAAAAAAGCACCAGAAACCAAGCAACAAAATGATCTGCATGTTCGGTTTTGCCCGCTATCGTTTCATGCCACCAAATTTTGCACCAGCCAAGAGCACCATTTTGACGAAAAAAAACACCAGATGAGCACAAATTTTGCACCAGCTAGGAGCACCATTTTGACGAAAAAAAGCACAAGATGAGCACAAATTTTGCACCAGCTAAGAGCACCATTTTGACGAAAAAAAGCACCAGATGAACACAAATTTTGCACCAGCTAAGAGCACCATTTTGATGAAAAAAAGCACCAGGTGAGCACAAATTTTGCACCAGCTAGGAGCACCATTTCGACGAAAAAAAGCACCAGGTGAGCACAAAATTTGCACCAGAAAAAGCACAATTTTTAAATTAAAGAAGCACCAGATGAGCACAAATTTTGCACCAGCCATGAGCACCATTTTTTTTTCTAACGTTGAATACTAAAGCCTTTACATAAGGAGAGCACCAAGATAGAGCACCAAAAAAGCACCAGATGAGCACAAATTTTGCACCAGCTAGGAGCACCATTTNCGTTGAATACTAAAGCCTTTACATAAGGAGAGCACCAAGATAGAGCACCAAAAAAGCACCAGATGAGCACAAATTTTGCACCAGCTAGGAGCACCATTTTGACGAAAAAAACACCAGATGAGCACAAATTTTGCACCAGCTAAGAGCACCATTTTGACGAAAAAAACACCAGATGAGCACAAATTTTGCACCAG
>BGPT01000378.1:199308-210174 GCA_003297045.1 Symbiodinium sp. clade C Y103
CACAAATTTTGCACCAGCTAAGAGCACCATTTTGACGAAAAAAACACCAGATGAGCACAAATTTTGCACCAGCTAGGAGCACCATTTTGACGAAAAAAAGCACCAGGTGAGCACAAATTTTGCACCAGCTAGGAGCACCATTTCGACGAAAAAAAACACCAGGTGAGCACAAAATTTGCACCAGAAAAAACACAATTTTCAAATTAAAGAAGCACCAGATGAGCACAAATTTAGCACCAGCTAAGAGCACCATTTTGACGAAAAAAAACACCAGATGAGCACAAATTTTGCACCAGCTAGGAGCACCATTTTGATGAAAAAAAGCACCAGATGAGCACAAATTTTGCACCAGCTAGGAGCACCATTTCGACGAAAAAAAACACCAGAAAAAGCACCATTTTCAAGCTCAAAAAGCACCAGATGAGCACAAATTTTGCACCAGAAAATATCAGAAAGCAGATCGTTTTTTGAAGTATTTTTTGGTGCAATTTTGGTGCCCTCCGCTCGNAATATCAGAAAGCAGATCGTTTTTTGAAGTATTTTTTGGTGCAATTTTGGTGCCCTCCGCTCGTGCTCACTGTTAGTGCAACAAGGGATATCCCAATATATATGTATATATATATATATACATATATATATATATATTGGGGAAGAGTCACCATGAATAGAGAATGATCATGGCCAATACCAGGATTCCCAAAATTATAGTAGGATGAGATCCCACGATATGCTACATGCAATTTGACCCTGGCACACATTGATTCCGTTCACTTCGAATCGCAGGAAATCATGGTTACAATCCACAAAGGCGCGCGTTGGGGTCGTTTGGAAAGCCTTGTAGGTCAAGGTGGCGCCCCAAAACCCTTAGCCAAGTTGGTTTATAACTGAGTGAACTATGGTTGAGTAGGATTTATGCTGGTTATATTGGATGAGCTGGATGGGTTTATAGATCAGTAATGCGCGGCCCCACCTTGTACAAGTTTCACCAGTTTGAGGTTGGATCTGATTGCTAGTGAGTACATAGGAAGTGGGCTGAACTAGATCTTGGTTAGTAGTTGGTGGTAGTGGTGAGAAAATACTGGTAGGTCCCAATTTGGCCGCACAAAAACCACAAAACCAGATCAAATAGCACTTGAGTCAGGGTTGGATCGTAAGCACTGGGGTATGTGGTATGCTCTCCTTCTGAAGGGAACATGTTTTTTTTGCGGGCTGAAAACAATCACAGCATCATTTCCTTCCCATGGACCTACCGTGGATGGTTGCGAAATCCTGCACCAGTTGGTAGATCCCACTATAATCCGTTATTTACAGTGTTTACCAAGTGGTGCAGGATTTCGCAACCATCTACAGTATAGTAAATTGATGTAAATTGGTTTTGGTGCATTTTAGTGGAATCTCAAGATTTTGACCTGTCACTCCTAGCGTTCCACCCATCCCAGCTCTAATCGATACATCAAGATGTTCAGACATAGCTCACTTTAAAAATCAAGGTGGCCTGTGCGTGCGGCAGCGCCAATAGTTTGAGAACAGCATTGATCGTGACAGTTTCTCGCAGCAGCTCACCTCAAAAAGTCAAGCTGGCCTGTGCACGCCGCAGTCGCTCGCATGTGTCGTTTCTCAGCTTCCGCTTTCTTTTGACGTTCTTAGCCGGCGTATGCATTTCTCACTGGATAGGTTTAAGGGAAAATTTACAGGAAACCCCTATAATTGATGGGAAAATCCATGGTTTCCTGTAATTTTTCCCATTAACCAATCCATTGAATTTCAGCTATCAATGTGCAGCGCAACCAAATAGACGTGTTGCTTTCATTCACATTTCGAAAACACTTTCTGATCCAAGCTCCGACGTTTTGGCGATTTTCCGCTGGCTCTCTGCGATCTTTTGTGATCTGGACATGCTCAGATTGTTGGGTATATTGCGTTATATCCATACCATCACTTATATCCCATGTTATTCCACCTATATTCAATGTTGGTTTAGAGGTTTATACCCCTCAGTGATTTGTATATATTTGGACATTCTCATGACTTTTGGTTTATGCCACCTGTTGTTTTTTTTGATCCACACTGAGCCTGATCTGTCAGGTTTGGAAGGTGAATCTCTGGATATCCCAGTGAAACCACAGATGCCTTTTGCATCCATTATGCAGCCTCTCGGCAAAGGTAGACCACTGTTGCTGGGTTAACAAAGAGGGTGTGTTGGGGATGAGTATGACCTATAATGGGATAGCTCTTTAGCAAACTTAAAGCTCATGGGATTTTTCTGGTATTCTTCAGCGCTCTGCTGCTGTAAGTGGGAACAGCCATCTCGCCGTTGTGTGAGTGTGGGTATAGCTTTACCATGTTTCACCACTTCCATCCTGATCTTTGGAACATATATAAAAAATGTGCTCTTTGCAGCAGTAGAATATCTTATATTGCTTTGGTATTGTTTATCCATTCAGGTGCAAAGGTATATCCACCATAATCCTGGTCCCAGGCATTGTAGTTATAAACCAACTCTACCTATCCTGGGGTCCTCAAATTCTGCGAGTTTTCAACTTCAGATTTTGGACCATTCCAGTGATGATGTATACAATGTGGGCTCCCCTAGATAGCTAAGTTGGGTTATAAACCATCCATAGTTAACCATAGTTATTGGAGTTACCAACCAACTTAGCTATCTAGGGACCGAGTCTAGGCACACCCATATATCATAGCTTTGTTGTTTTGATGCGTATGTATCCCTTGAAATATCCCTCTATCTCCATCAACAAATAGCCATAAATAGCTACTAGATGGTTGGTACAGTTATAGCCCTTAAGAGTACTGGCTTATATACAACCTCATTTAAGTGATATAACTTTCACCTTTGCGATAGTCATTTCATCCCATGGCCATCATCTTAGTTTAGGAAGAACATCAGCCCAGGTGTTGGCAGGTTGAAAACGGTGTCCCAATCCTATGAGTTAGTTATTTTACAATCCCCAATGAATTAGCTAGTAGAAGTCCCAAAAAAGATCAGCACAAAATGGTTGGTATATTAAACTTACTGGTGCTTAGTAGGGAATGCGGGGAATGACCTATAATAACCATTAATAATCATTCCATTCCCCCATTCCAGACTAAGCACAAGTAAGTCAACTCGTGCTCAGGAGTTTACTCTTGCAAATGACGGCGGATCCGACCCTGAGTGCCATCCTTTCCTCGGAAGGCGGGGGTGGTGGAAGCTGCGATTTTTGGTGCGGCCAATATCGATGAGTCGTGACACATGGAAAATGATCTCAAAATGAATGGCATTCCTTCTTGATCATGCAGTTTATTTGGGTTTTGAACTATACTTTTTGCGTTTTCTATCCCAATTACCAGTACCCGGCATGATGATCCTCAGTGACTTTCATATTCTTGAAGAGACTTGAAACCACAGACCAATGTGTTGTGTCTTTTGGCTTATTTCAGGTTTGGGCATCGTTTCATCACATCGAAAAGGTGAGCCAGAGCAAAATAAGCGACGACATTTCGTGTTTTTTTTCTTGTGTTTGTTGGATGCTTAAAACTACCGGGTGGTTTGGGATTGGCAATCGTTCGCCTCAATTAGTAGATGGTTCATGATCAAATATCTATCATTGTGTGTTTGTGTCTGTGTGTGGGTGTTTCCTTGTTGTGTGAATGGGGGAACATGCAGACTTTGGTGACTGGACCTTGCCATGACACCTGGAAGGATGCAGTTGAGTCTTTTACATGTTCACACAAACATACTAGTACCATGGTCAAAACTTGTGAAAGTTGTTTTGGGGAATGGTCCTCACTCACTTATCTCACAATATGGATTTAATGGGATTTATATGGATTTATATATACCCAGTAGGTGTGGATTCCCATCATGGGATGGATGACCAGTACCTCATCAATCATAACTTGACCATGGCACATATCGTACGATCACAGTGATGGTACTTTGGACCACCATGTACTTTGCAAAGTGATTGTTGTGCCTGTTTTTTGGTTTATGGTCAAGAAACTCGTTGACTGGGTAAGCCAAGAAATTCGCATCCGGATTCTCCAATTTAAGATTTGGATAGACTGATACGAGGTAGTGCCCCCCTCAGGTATATACCCAGTTAGAAGTTTGTTTATAGACCATAGATGACCAAAGGAACTATGTCGATGTATCTACCTTCTTCTGGTAAATTAGCATAGACCCTGAAAATCACCGATTTTAAGTGGAAACTAATCTTCCAACCCCGATTAATGCCCGGGTCCAGGGTCTATGTTGATTTACTGGAGGGTACGAAAAACATCCATAAACCTAGTGAAAGAGTTATGTTTACCGACTTCGCTAGCTATTGGGAGTAGTGATGTCACCTGTTACCTCTACATGTGCCAATTTCCCAGCACTTTTTTCGCGAACAGGGATCAACCCTGATCCCAATGGCCTATTCATAGAAACTTCAAAGTACTCACCAGAAGTTGTACTTCGTATACCCTTTGGTAAACAGACATAGCTATGGAAAATCACAATTTTCAATCGGTAAGTCAACTATATATGGCAATGTTCAATAGCTATGTTGAATTACCAGAGGGTACTTGGACGGGCATTGGGAAATGGTTTGTGATATGGGTTTGTTTGAAAAATATGGTACCCAAAAATCCAGTGACTAATCATCCTGTTTCCCATTCAAACTGCAATTTTAGAGCTATCCCATGCTATCCCCATTTTTGGACATACCAATCATACAATAAGTAATCAGTTCCAACAGTGATCCCATTGTATTCCATCATATTTCCATTATAGCACACTGTTTTCTAGTTGAGGCATGTTGAGGCCATAGAAATTTGTTTGTTTATAGACCATAGATGACCATGTTGAGGCATGTTTGTATAGGCCATGTTATAGGCATGTTTTGTCTATAAACATATAAGTTTACAAATCGATGTGTTTTTTCTTCCGCAAAAAAAGTTGGAAGTTCAGGGCTCAAGATGGGAGCCACGGGGCCCGAGCTAAGCCGCCAGGCAACAAGATCGAGACCACCGAGGACTTGTTGGAATGCCATTCGCAGGCCGTTGTTCAGTGGCGGGAGGATGCGAAAATATTGGACGCCTGGAAATGATGGTGAAAACCTCATTGAAATGGCTATGGGTCAAGCCATTAAAGACCTGGGGAACCAGAGATTTAAGTCTATGTTTAGTATTAAGCATCCAATTTTTGGGGTACCTAATTTTGACCCATACCCAAATACCATCATGGAAACACTCTTCGGCATCTTTTCGAGGTTCCTATATATACTAACCTCAAAAAAGATAGAGAAGGGATGTGTCACTTTTTTTGGATTTTGCAAGTTCAACTTTTTATTACTTTCTTTAAATCTGGTGTGGGGGTCGCTAGAAGTATACTTTGCGGCTGAAACTGGTTGAAGGGAAACAAATAGATGAACCTAGAGGAAGAGAGGAAGAATCTCGCGGGTTTTAGTCAATGGATCTATTTCAAGGGAAAAACTTCAGTTGAAACCTTGGTTTCTGCCTAGGGTTTTCCTGCAGGTTTTTGCATAAACAAAAGCTCATAGTTTATGACTGGGTTTAAACATGGTATGGCCACTTGTGAGTCTCGGGTTTGTGGCAAGCCTGGCAGGCCACCTAAGCACATCTAAGCACAGCATAACATGACATCTAGGTTTTTGGTGAACTTGATTGAGAACCACTAGTGATAGTTGAGTGAATTTGACATCATTCCTGGTGAACTTGATTGAAATCAATTGTCAAGTAAAAAAAAGTCCCGCCAAATGAGACCAATAGTGAGCTCAACGCTTGGGTGATGTTGTGTTTGCTGGGATCTCTATGCCTACGCCAGCCAGCTCGTCGTAGAGCTTGAAGCTTCCGATGTCCAGTTTAGCATACATTTGTCAAAAGTGGATTTTCAAAGTGTAGAGAAGGTACAAGGTGGTGCCCCCTCCCCACAGCATTATATTGTTGTATAATCCCCATTGATTGTAGTTTTGAATACAATACGATGTACCTTTAAAGGTGGTGCCCTAGTTCGTTAGCTTACTTGACTTAGGATTAACTTGGTGAATTCCGTGGCTTATGGTTCAGTAGATATATCGGACTAGTTACTATAGGGGGTTTCCTAAAATATGGGCACCCCAAACCATAGGTTTTCCCAATGATACAGCAATTGTGTATGATTTTCGGGCCCTCCCTTTTTGGGAACCCCCCCTATGGTTTAGAAACCAACTAACATCACGGGGGGTACCACTGAACGAACGTCATTGGAGTTTGCCTCGAATGTGTGAAACTCAACGTGTTCAAAACATTGAACATAACTTGCACCATATTCTTCAGTCAAATTTCAAAAAGTATAGAATAACATATGTACACCAACAAACATCACTGGTGCCCCCTCCTCAGTTTTACTTGTTGCTCTAGATTCATCCATCTAACTAGAGTCATATATACACCATAAATTCTAGAAGTCATCTGGAGGACAAAATTACATCTCAACTCAGCTAATTTTCAAACAAAGATATATTCATGGGTACCCCGAAATCATCCAGTTAAATAGGATTTTCCATTAGAAACCATCCATGTTGGGGTACCCCCATTTATGGAAACCTCCATATGTTCCATCATTTTTTATGGTTATTGATGGTTAAATAGTGTTTCATCCCAGCCGCGCAGACCTGCACCGTCCCCATCCCATTCCATCCCTATCTTCTCTGTGCGTTCAGGGCGCTTGCATCTTTGCAACCTTGGTGCTCTCAGCCACTTGGTCGCCGGCGTGGGGGATGCCGATGTGATGGGCGGTTGCAACCAAAGTATAAACTACCCAGCAATAGATACTGTGTCTTCATTATTTGACCAGGAAAATTAGTTGGCTGATAAATACATCCATACATGCATGCATACAGTTGTATATATGTGCAATGACAGTAAAGGAAAGGAAGAACCGCCCCACTTCTACACGCACGGCGGGGCAAATGAGGAATGGTTTTGGTCGTCAAAATGGAAATAAGCATCCCAAAACGGGGTTGTTGTTCAGGTTGAAGACATATTTTAAGTTCTCCAGCCACATGTTCAGATTATCTTGAAAACCCTGGTTGGTTATCATTAGATGGATTAATTGATCAAGAATTATCCAGCGACATGTGAGCTTAGCTTTCCGTAAGTGGCAATTGACAATCTCCCATTTATTCGTGATGTTCCCATTAAAATCTCCATTCACCGTGAATTTCCCAGCTAGGGTATCATGCACTCAATTATGGCCTTTACAAGTTATAGATGGTTATAAATGGCTATTAATGGCTATAAATGGTTATAGATGGAAAGGTATAACATGGTTATAATTATATAAATGAGGTTCTGGTTCCAGCAATGGGGTGACTTACTGACTTATAAGTGGTATTTCGGGCCTGAACTGTGGTTAATAGATATTCCCATTTTGGGTTGGAAGACTCGAAACATTCAGCCAAAGCCACTGGCCACGGCCTTGAGATTCTCGGCTGCGGTAGATTTGCCCAAGCTTCAGTAGGAGCAGATGATGCATCCAAGGGGGTTGTTGGTGAGTATGACCACGGAAAACGATCCACAAAGTCGGGATAGAACCCCTAGAACAGTTCTTATATGGGGGTTTCCTGAAATGGGGGTACCCAAAAATATGGATGGTTTATAATGGAAAATCCGGATTTAAAATGGATGATTTGGGGGTACCCCTATTTTAGGAAACCACCAAATATATATATATATATATATACATATAATTATATATATATATAACTCAAGCCAGAACTGGAACTGCACCCCCAAGCGTTTTACCACTATTTATCCTCAACATGGCCCCGTCATGTTTTGTAGATATACACGCGGGGATCATACGGGTAACTCACTTATTTGGAGCTTACATCCCCCCTTTGTAGTTATAACCTGGGTTTGCTGAAGATAAAACGTGTCCAATATGTGAAATCAACTACTTGGGGAATTTATCGGTGAAATGTGGATTTTGTGTTTTAATGGGGGGTTCCTTAGGCAAGTCCCTGTTGTAAATATCTCAGATCCTGGTTTGTTGGAGCACACAGCTTAGCTATCGCATGGGAATGCAGGCCACCACCCAAGTCGTGTGTATCGTTAATTGTTTTTGACAAATCAAGTTTTAAACCTACTCCACTGTCATAGTTGCATGAGAAACCAGATCTAAATTGTCATTGTTGATAAATCCAGTTATGGTTGTCGAATGATATACACATGCAACTTGTATAAAGCTAGACTTGTTCCTACAGGATGTTGCCCCCCAGTTATAAGATGTTATAAGTAAGTTTACGAACCCCATTGACTGTAGTTATATCTACCATAAACCATAGTTGATTCATGTTCTGATCTTTTTACCTTGGCCTTTTGATTGTTGAATCACATACATTTTGCAGCATCAACCGGAGCTTGCACCTTTCCTTCAGACTTAGAATCAGTCGGAAGCTTTCACCAGTGGCACTCCAACCAACCATCAATCTACAGTGCCCTTTACTAGATAACCTAGATATAAGATGATATAAGTCAGTAAGTCACCCCATTTATGGTTCATGATAACCCCAGTTACAACATGTTACTACCATAAAAAGTAAAATAGCTGATGAAACTGATCTATAGCAACCATTTAACCCCAAATTCCGCTGGGCGGCATTCTGCCACTGAGGTGCAGAAGATGGCGTTGCGGCAAGTCGTTGAAGAGTGCCCTGGACGACACGGCCACCGGTTTTCATGGAGATCACTCCTGGTGGGTTGGAAATTGTCTCAAGTCTACAAGGTGGTGCCCCATAGTTAGCTAAGTTGGTTTATAACTCCAATAACTAGGGTTTCTGATAGATATATCATGATATATCTATAGTTACTATGGTTTATAAACCAACTTATAACTAGGGGGGCACCACCGTGTAGTGATTGCCATGATGCAGATCTCATCCCCCGGCTCCCAACATTCATGATATAAAGCTTCTAATGCTGGGTTGACAAACTTTAGTCTAACTGGTGGTTTCTATGATGTTGCTGCGACCTGATTACATTCTACTCCTAGTTGCAAAAAAGCAACCTATTCAAGGGCCAAAACTCACAGATTCCTGACTCTCTCAGGTGAACACTCGAGTTGACCTAAATAACCGACCTAAATTTGTGGCACGGGGTGGGCATGTTTTGCCGTATCACTAGCCAAACAACATGCACATTTGCAGCAGAAATGATGGTTGGTATGTTATATAGATATCCATTTTTTTGCTGAATTATCGTGTGACGTCACTGGCCCACGTCATGCTCGTAAGCAATGATGGTTTGGATTAGGGAAATTATCCCCAGAACCCAAGATTTCTAACTGGTGAAGTCTTGTAAATTACCATTCGGTAATTCAACATAGCACTGGAAAAACCCTTATAAATATAGGTCTATGGTCTATGGTTGGACAAACATTATCAATACATGGGGAATTTTCCATTGTCAGAAGTTGATTACCGGAGGGTCATGAATTGTGATGAACATCCAGCATCACCATTTACCTCCATTATCTCCCCACAAATCCGTATCCCAAGAATTTATCCATGGATACGTGTATGCTATGTCATTCCTACACGGCTTGAGGAGATACCGGCTACAAGCTAGTGCCCTACTAAGCTAAGATGGGTTATAAGCTTAAACAACAAAGGCATGGCAGAAATATTATCTATGGTTAGTGAGGTTTGTCAACCAGCTTACAACTCAGGGGCACCACTGTGTAGTGCTGTTTGATATATTATCAATTGTTCAATCTGACTTAGACTCCAATAGTATCCATAGTTTGTTTTCCCGTTTTGCCAAAACTATAATGTTAGTATTGTTTTTGTCTTGCTGTGCTTCTAATTTCTTCTCTTTCTCCTTATTAGCTAAGTCTATGTGTTTGCCATCTACTTGTCTACTATGTTACCCCGAATGTGGCACATGATGGGGTTGTCCTTGAAATGAGTATGTTTTCTTCCAATCAGGCAGATATTAGTTTAGTGTTCAAACCTTGGACAGATAGTTTCGTACTTGCCACTAACGGGGATATACCTGCCCGACCAGCCGATAGGCAACGTGTAACGAGGAAAGTTACCCTCTTCTGAACCAACACGATTTGTAGATCATTTTCCCAGGTTTTCCCCATGGGTTTCCACATCTATCTTATTTGACCCTAGGATACCCTCTGGTAAACTCACATAGCGAACGGGAAAATCTTCATTGTTCAATAGTTTTGGGTTTGCCTGGTCAAATTCGCGGTGTGGAAAAATAGCGATGGGATAAATCAACTAAGTATGGCCATGTTCAATAGCTATGTGGGGTTGTCTGAAAGTAATCTACCTCTAAACCCATTGGTTAGTCCTCATCATCCCCATTAAATTGCCATAATTGGGGGTATACCCTAATTTCAGACAACCCCATCTAAACCTTTGCCAGAGGGTAAATCGGGTCCAACCAGCCCAGGTTGATGATGCCCGAAAGCGAGTTCCGGGGACATCGACATGTGCTGAGCAGATATCCCAAAGGCAACGGATGAAACCGTTAGGGGGGGTTCCATACAGGGGGCATCTCCAAAATGGATGGTTTATTTCATGGAAAATCCCAAAACTAAAACGGATAATTTAGGGGTACCCCCATGGATTGGAAACCTCCACATATATATATATATATATATGATCCAGTTCCCAGGCCACCAGGCCCCCCCCCCCCCNCAGGGGGGAGGGCGGGGATACTGATACTTATATATATATACTGTATCTATTCTCTATATATACTCTATACATACTCTATATATACTCTATATATACTCTGTATATACTCTACATATATATATATATACTCTATATATACTCTATATATACTCTGTATATACTCTATATA
>BGPT01000378.1:210250-227615 GCA_003297045.1 Symbiodinium sp. clade C Y103
TATATACTCTATATATATACTATATATATATATACTAGTTATATACCCTATATATACTCTACATATACTCTATATATACTCTATATATACTCTATATATCTATATACACTATATATATATATTCTATAATATTCTATATATAGCTCATAGATGATCACCAACCCCCACCCCATCCCACAGGGGGGGGCGGGGATACACATACATACATTCATACATACNTGATATACCCCTATATAGCCTGATATACCCTGGATCTGTAGACCCATACCCATTGGGGGGGAGGGGGGGGGGGCCTGGGAGGGCTGGACCATATATACATACATACATACATTGCTTGACACTTTTTGTAGCAGCAGAAATTGGGCATTTAACCTTAACCAATATGTGAATCTTGTTAACAAAGATATGGATATATATATATATACATATATATATATATAGTACTAGTCCATAGATTTCGTTGTGATATACATGTATCCCAACATCACATGACAAAACACAACCAAAAATAAGGGCATAAACTACGAAGAAAACGGAGAGGTGTACCCAGAACCAACTGATATCAATGCGTGGAAGTAGAGTTGTTACATCTGGAATGAAGCCCTGCATGGACATCGCAAGATTGTTTGATTCTGATGATGAGGTCTTTCATGAATCACGGAGATCAGGCTGTTGCTTTGGGTACTGTACTCTAAGATGGGCCCTGAATTCATTCTTTGTAAAAACCATTTCAAACCAATCGTGTCAAATGAGGTCTGTAGCCCTTCACAAAGAATGATGCTGACAGCATGTTTTAACATGGGTTTATTTGGAAACAGGCTGCGGACAATCCCGTGGTTCATCACTTCTCCTATCAAGATTGGCCATATGGTGTTTCTCATTGGGGGTAAAATGACATATCCCTCCTTCGGGGTGCAATTCCATCAATAAGTGGATATATAACCGTGTTATATCCCAACTTATGGCGATTTATTACCATGATTATATCCATTTAGCTGTGTATTTCACCCCAGCTGCATCCCCAAGTCATTCATAGTTTTTCAGGAAATTGCCTCCGTTGGCCTTGTATAGCATATTCAGCCGCGACTTTTCCCATCCAGATAACCGGTCCTGGCCCGTATATACGATACCTGTCCCAATTGATGGTTTCAATTGCAGACAGGATACCTTGGCTATGCTTGCGATTAGATTTTTTCACGTTTATATAGATTCATTTCATACAATCTCAAATTATTAGATGTACATTCACCAATATTCAAATATTCAAACATGTCCTGAATGATTTATTTTACATAATGTGTTATACATTAAATACTCGATCTGAGTTCCGGAAGATCCGATGGTTGTTCCGTGGCCCTGGTGGTTTTGCGGCAGCATCACCGCAGGCATCACCTACAAAGACGTGGCCAACTACTTGTTCAAGAACAAGGCAGTGGCCCTGGCAGTGGCAAGACAGCCCATTTTTGGAGACTATGATGAGTTTGGGGGAAGTAAAAACCTACCCTTGAAGATCTTGAAATATTTATTGGGGATTATCATCATCCGCTGGGAATTGTTCTGAAACAACCATTCCAGAATGTACTGACACAAGGTTTTGAACAGTAGAGGCTCCTTTGGGGACGGGTCATGTCATATGTCAACACGATGTGATTCTCCCATCACGTTATATCATGATGGGGAATAAACATCAATGTCCCCAGAGGTTGACTTGTGACAGGGTTCTAATTCGCATAGCCACTGGCTGAGTGAAGGGCAGAGTGGTAGCAGGCTCCACCTCCCAGTCAGCTAGGTCATAAAATCCAATTCAACTGGGATATGTTGGTCAGATGCTCATGTACCATTTACGCATTGGAGCATTCCAGCAGGGCGCCGGTTGTGAAAGCCAACAATTCTTCGGATTAAGCCTCCACTTTCCCCTGAAACTCTCCTTTTTGAAGGTTAGATGGTTAGAGTAACATGTGGGGGTTTCCTAAAATGGGGGTACCCAAAAATGGATGGTTTATAATGGAAAATCCTATTAAAATGGATGATTT
This sequence comes from Symbiodinium sp. clade C Y103, assembly GCA_003297045.1. Taxonomy (NCBI): domain Eukaryota; class Dinophyceae; order Suessiales; family Symbiodiniaceae; genus Cladocopium; species Cladocopium sp. clade C. Next base: position 212,284 of record BGPT01000378.1, read on the forward strand.
TGGGGTACCCCTATTTTAGGAAACCTCCATGTTTGGGGCCAAGTTTGCTTCAAGCCCAAGAGAATTTCGTGGCCAAAACGTCTCCCGGTACCTTCGATAGCTACCCTGCGGCAATCAAACTTGGCAAAGGGAAATCCAAATGAAATCCTCGCACCCGCACTAAGATCGTCTATAAATGCTGGATTGTTTTCCATTGCCATGTTGGATAAAACCTGGGTTTGTCTGAAAATCGTATGCCCCATTCCATCCAATACCGCTACTCATCATTTTACCGACATAAAATGGCTATTTCATTGGGGGTATACCCACTGGTAAACTAACATAGCTATTGAACATTGCCATTAAAAATTGTGATTTTCCATAGCTATGTTAGTTTACCAGAGGGTACCATATTTTCAGACAAACCCACCCGTGGATCATCTCTGCCTTGGAGGTCTTGCTGACTCCAACCCAAGCTTCGGGTCTCTTCCAACAGTTTCTTGGCAGAGGAAGCAGGGGTAGGACCGGAGGAGAGATGAGTCTTGCCAGTCAACATGCCATGCAGTTCTTGGTTACTTGTAGTATGGTTTTATATTGTTGAATGATGCTGAATGTTTAAAAAGGGATAATATTGGAATATTGAGATAATAGTGGGATATTTTTGAAGTATATGAGTGGATTTACCCCTCCGGGTTCATCAAAAAATGGCGGCCGGGCAGTCCTGAAAAAAGAGATTGGCATTGGTGGGAAATGAATGGAACGAAATGGGGTTTTCCTAAAATACAGGTACCCATGGGTACCCCCAAATCATCCAAAATTACACCATTTTAGTACTATTGAATTGAAACCCATGGTTTTGGGGATCTTTCATTTTAGGAATCCCCCAAATGATGGATTTTCCATCAAGCCATGTGTGATTACTAGAGGGTAGGCGTTTATTGAGCTACAGGAAGGGCCCCCCTGCCAGTTCGAAGTTTGTTTACAACCCCCTATCCAACTATAGATATATCCGATATTATATCCTCCATAAACCATAGTTGACCTAGGCAAATAAACCAACAAAGACACCTATCGAACGTGGAGACCCCACCTTGTACCATCCAGCGATCCACGTTGAAGCTTCTTGTGGGTCATTCTCAGTGGCGAATTTGGGCCTCCAACATGTGTCATCGCCATTGGGACCCGCAGTCTGGCCGCAAACCATCATTCAAGAGAGTCCAGAAGAAGGGCTCCGAAGCATAGCAGTGCTTGAGCTTGACTTGGAAATTGAACTGTTGCTCAATAGTATTCCAGCATGACAAAAGATACATCTCCATAATGAACATACTCCTTTTGATGCTTTCATTTTGTTCCATTCTTGCCCACTTCGAGACGATGATGCTTTCATATTTGGATAACTGAACCACCAACCAGAAACGTTTTCTACCATGGTGTTTTAACATATTACCCCAGTTGCATGTTGACAAAGCCTACTGTAGGTATCAAACCCAAATTGGTACACCCAATAGACTCGACCATCCTAAGTTACGAAGTTTGTCAAGAAATGGCTTGGTAACCCTCCAAAATTGTGGGTATATGTCATTTGGCTTACCACCTAGAGTGGTCTGAACATTGGGTACCCCAAGAAAAATCATGGCGAATCATCAGTTTCCAACTTGGGCATGCAGTTCCACTTATATGTGGATATATATATATATATGTATATATATATACATATATATATATATGATCATAGTTATGTGACGTTATGTGTATATATGTATATATAAAATATAGATGATATCCCAACTTTCTGTGGGTTTACAACCATGACTATAGCCAGTTTGTTCACGGCCTGCACATTCATCCTTTTGTGTGCGACGCGGTCAGCCGCCACCGCCCTTGCAGTATCGCAACCTCGACTCTGGCGGATGAAGTCACACACATCCCAGGATCTCAGTCAACCAACCGTTGCGAACGGTCTTCTTCAAAGCGCCATCTACCTCAACCACGGCACAGTCATCAGACCCGGAGATAATGTCCGGCATTGCTACTTGGAAGTGCAGTTCCACTGAACGAAGATACTTCACCATACTTCACCATGGTTATAGGATGTTCTAGGGCTTATATCATCACTTCTATCAGTTAATATCAGTTCATATCAGTTAATATCAGTTATATCCCAACTTTTTGGGGGTAAGATGTTGCCAAATCCCATGCTTTTCTCGCCATGTTTTTCACCTGGCCTGCACCGCATCTCCAGGTTGCTGCCCAAGTTGGTGGAGGTTCAGGCCGGTTTTGAGGCAGCTCAGTTGGTAAACAAATAGCCTCTGGTAAACTAACATAAATATGGAAAATATTGGAAAATCACCATGTTTAATGGGAAAATCAACTATTTCTATGGCCATTTTCAATAGCTTTGTTAAATTGCCAGAGGGTAGCTCCAATTTCAATTTCAGTATAGGAGATATGGATGGTTCTGGTGATTAGAACTACTCGTACAGGTGATCAAACCTCACCCTGTACCGACGTCCAACACAGTTCAATGCAAAGCCTCCCTGAGCGTAGTTGGGGCGAACAGAGGTTTTAACAACATTTCACAACCCCTTGAGGCCTTATTTGGGGTGAGACCTTTTTTGGGGTTGCCTATGATGTCCATTCCAAGTGGTTAAGCCATGTACAACTTTACCCAGAGATCCGATTTCTGGGATAGTCTCAACTTCTGGGGATGTACATTGATCAGCCACATGCCATTGCCAGTTTTTCTATGTCTTGCTTGGCTGAAACTAGGTGTCTTTTCACCAGACGCTGTCGTATCCTGATCCAGCAGTATTGTGTGAGATCGCCACAGAGCCCTTCTACTGCATGGTCACAAGCCAACGGCCTGTCAAGCAACACCAGAAAAATGGAAAAGTTACCCTCTGGTTATTTAACATAGCCATTGAAAATGGCTAATTTTGGATGATGTTCCCATTAAAACTTCCATTTATAGGGGATTCTCCATGGCTATGTTAAATAACCAGAGGGTATATAATGTCTTTTACCACTGCTTTCTACATGTTTCTATCTTTCACATGTAAGCTAAATATACCATGAGTATAGGTGTAAGGACTCTCCAACAAGGCAACTATTTGTTGTTTTAAGTTGTTTTCCAGTTCGCAAACTGTATAATTAAGAACTTACATAATAGGGTCATCGTTTTGCAGTTTGCATTGTTGTATCTCTACAGATACCCTTGGGGGGAATCAACATCCATTAATCAGCTATTTCAGGGAACCATCCGGGTGCCAGGGTGCCAGGATTCATAGCCATCCGCCACCTTTTTCTAGCCAGGCTGAGCGGCAGGTCTGCCTCCGAGTTGCTTTGGCGGCATTTTTCGGGGGGGTCCCACGTGGTGTCGTCACACATTGCGAAACTGGGACTGGTGCAGTTGTGGCCCGTTTCACAGTCATAACTGGCTTTTTTGAGCTCATTTTAAATCATTTTAATATATATAGCAAACCAATCGCAGGAGTTATTTCATCCCACATTTTTTTGGTTGTTTTTTTCCATAAAAATGGGTGATTTTCCATAGTTATGTTAGTTTACCAGAGGGTACCGGCTACAAAACTGTGGTTGAACAACGCTTTTCAACGATGTTTTTTTTAGGGTTTTCCACCCCATTTGGGATGATCCAAAGTGACATTCCTATGGGATGGGTGGCTCAACCGCCAAGCAGTTTATGAGATTTGGATATTGTTTGTATTGAAAATTATTGAAATCCCATGAAGTCATCATTCTGACATGACAGCTCCCATTAACTTTATTTCGATGAACTTTATGTTGATGAACATGGTTCTTTTATTTTTGTTTTCACTTGTTGATTCTACCATCCATTTCGCTGACAACTAAAAAGCTCTTCTTCCACCCGCCACCCTTCCGCCGTGCCAGCGGAGGCTCAACTGATTATGGCGTTGCACACCTTTTGCTTGGAACCATATGCCATTTGGGAGGTGCAGCAGAGACGTCCCAGCAGAGATCCGTCCGTAGCATCCCCCAAAGGTATCAACAGCACCAAATGGAGCCCCTTGCGGAATGGATCTAATAAACTCCACCAAGGTTTTGTGAGGTATTTGATCTTTGGAAGGAATTCAAGGAGTCCGGACAAATTTGATCATGGTTTTGATTGCTTAGAGTTTGGGACTTTTGTTGCTTAGACAGATGATTGCAGAGCAGTGGGTGCTGGAAGAACATGGAATGGATGGAATAGATGGATTCTAAGGAGATCCGCTTAAAAATCAGAGTTGACCCACAGTAGATGTCAAGCTCAATGGCAAGAAAACACATTTGTTTCATCAGCCTACTGTCATGTTTGACAGACTTCAGATCAAAAAACATCTTTGGTTTGATAATCATAGAAACAGGGTGCAATTGATTAATGTCTTTGTGATAATACCATGAAAATACCCTTGATATCGGGTCTGACGCATAAAAATCATAGGCTGCAAAGCTTGACGTGATGGGATGGCCAAGACCAACATGTTTGGAAAGTCCATGCACTTGGCTGTCACAATGTCCAGGGAGAAAAAAATAATTTGGGGTAACTTAGCCTTGTGCAGAGATGACCATCTACCATATGATTACCGCCTTGTTTTGAAAAATATATATGGCAACGATTCATCTTTATCCATTGGACCTGGCGGTGTACTCTGTTTCCACAGAAGGGCAATTGAAACTTCAATAGTTGGGGACTCTATTGTTGACAAGAAACACACGGATGAGTTTCTCAAGCACAATAGTTGGGAAATTCCTTTTAAGCCATTCTAAAAATATCCTGTGGCTGGGTTGATGTGGCCAAACTAGCTGTTTCTTGCTTGGATTGTGTCGGTGATTATTACAGCTCACAACCTGGATCCATTTACGAACCAGTATTTCATTCGATGGCAAGCCGGCCTATTTTGAGGAAAGTTCAACGACTTTTCTCAGCTCCTGAATCAATACAGCGGGGGAATCCCGAAGTGTTTCTGCAGGTTAGTGAATTAAAGCAAGTTATCCAGAAATACCAGACATATGTTGATCATTTTTGATATTATATGTAATATATTGTAATATACTATATACATATTATATATAAATATATATATATATACATAATATATTGCTATTTAACCCCTTTGGTAATCAAACATCGCTTGCTTGGAAAATCCACCATCCACAATAGTTCAGAAGGATTTTCCCAAAGGTTGCGAGACGGCACAACGGCCAGGCCGATGATGGACAAGATGAATGCGTTTGGTACGGCATGATGTCCCCTGGACGTATAGAAGTCGTTGGAAGATGATCCTGGAGTTCATTTTGTGTCACAAAAAGAAGGGGGGAATCAGGGCAAAGAAAGTGGATGTCATTTTATGGTTATGTATTGTTGAAGAATATATGTCTAATTTTCGAGCCAAGTTGTGGAAGGTGGGTGTAGAATGATTATCTTTGAAATGGGCAGACATGAATTATTCGTCAAAAAGTATCATGTTGATCAACATTAATTTATCAAACAGTACTAGCATCTGATTGTTATGTTGTATCAAACTGTACCAAACATATCGAATCCATGATACTAGTATGAACCATAATTAATCATGATAAAGCGCTCTGAGCCACACTTAACTATTAATTATTATATATATATATATATACCCATCATCAACCATTGTTACCCAGTGACATATCCCAATTATCACACTGGATGGCTTGATCTGGGGGGGATATTCTTCTCATTGTGGCGAAATACCAGGTCTGTGTGTTGCCTTTGAAGAAAATGGAGCAGTCGGATAGTTGTCAAAATAACACATATGGAAATGGAATGAAACGGGTTGACTCACACTGTCAGATATCTATTCTTCCTGTTTTCAGTTGCTTTATTTTCCTCCACCTCCACCATGGAGCCTGGGGTTTTTTTCCATGTTTCACATGACAGACGCAAAATGGATGGTTTATAATGGAAAATCCTATTCAAATGGATGATTTGGGGGTACCACCATTTTAGGAAACCTCCACATGTTGAATGATTAATAATGTTTGGCTGCGTGCACCTGATCGCCGATATTCACTAGTATCGAAGGACAGGCACTAACTACTGTCCACTCAGCTACAGTTTATCATGTTTAATGTATTTTAGTGTTAGGGTACAGTCTTGGATAGATGTATATAATCTGGGTGATTCTGGGTGAAACACATTCCGACCTCACATCACGACATTGCCATCAATTCTGCTAAGGGGCACTTTCCCCAAGAAAATTAGGTTGGTGAGTTGTGATATTTAACCAGATTGCTATACTGTAAAAGCGGATTCTGCCTGAAATTCGTTGATCTGATCTCTATGATGACTCATGCGTAGTCGAAACAATGCACTCGACACTTGAACTGCTCCGAAACATGCCCGCATCAAATTTTGGTTTCCTGCGAATTGAGAGCTATATGGGTTTGTCTGAAAATAGGGTACCTCTATATAAATCCATTGGTTAATTATGATTTTCCCTATTAAAAATACCATATGGGGGGTATACACCATTTTCACACAGACCCATATTTGTTTCGAGTGATCAGCTAATTGGTCAAGTCAATAATCAAATCAGTCCCCGGTCTAATTTTTGATGTTACTTCTCACAGTTCTGGCCCCTTACCAGTTATAAATGGTTATCAATGGGGTCATTCTTTTATAAATGGGTTTATAACTGACTTAAAACTGGTAAAGGACCCTAACTGCATGTGGCCTCCTTGGATTCTTTGTATCCATGACCTATAGTGTCCCAGATCAATGAAGCCTGGTCGACTACCTTCTGGGAGAGCCCCCCGTTGACCTTATCATGACCACAAACCCTACCCTGCGGTGTCCTCAAACGTGGCTTAGAAATCCCGGCTCTAAATGGAGGTTTATAGCTGGGAAAATCATCTAGAAATTGTTGATTTTCCATTGCTATGTTTGAGTACCAGAGGGTAAATTGAAGTTCTGTTTGCCAATTTAGCATTGGCCAGAGAAATGAAAAATGCCAACTATCAAACCCCCCTGTTTTTGGTATAGTTAAATCCCCTTGCCTTCCCCATGGGATTCATGGGAAAAGCATCCCAGCTGTACCACCTTAGGTATTCTGGAAACAACCTTGGAACAAATGGTCGTTTCTGCCTCTCGGCTTGAAGATAGCTGGGTCAAGCAACTAGATGGGAATATTTCACCCATCCTTTGTATCCTTGAAATAGATACTCGTATTGGTTAGTAGACCCAGTATACTTGGATGATTCTGGATGATTAGATATTTTTCTCAAATCTGCTCAAATCGCGATTGCGATTTCAATTGGAATATCATGGAATATCATGGAGTATCTAGTAACCAGATGTATCCGGCTAATTGTTTTGATCTTTTTTTTGGTATCCAAGATTGGCAAATGGAGAACTGGACTCCCTGAACCGCAAACTGTACTGGAATGTCATGTGAATTTTTCATGGCGTTCACATGCATTCACTAGGTTTTGTTACGGACCATTCATGGTTTTCCAGTAGATTTAAGTTTAGTGGAATGATATGGACATTGATGGGTTTCGTCCAGTCTTCTGGAGTGTCTGATTCGCGAGATTTTTGGGGGATGAGAGGTGTAATTAATTGGTTCTTTCTCTTCTCGGGGGGATGATTTGGCAGAGGTAAAGGTCTCATTTAGTTCAGTTTCTTCCAACCAATGTGCGAATGAAGTCATCTGGCCATTGCGTCCCAAGCAATCCAAAGCAGGGATTGACAGAAATCGCTCAGGAAACTCAAACACGTTTTGTTTTGTATCTCTAGTCTGCATCATGAAACAAGAGTTGGCTGGTATGTTTGGTTCACCCAATTAGTTGTGACATGTAGTAACCGGTAACCAACCACCACATAATATCAGATATATATGTATATATTATATATATTGTATATAATATAATTATTATAATTATATATATAGAACTGGCATCAGTCTCTGAGTCATAAAGCTGTTCACTGAAAATACGTGATACATATTCTATCAGGCAGGGTGAGCCCGCCGGTAACCGCCACACAGGATCACCCCGGGGGCGTTCCCTGAGATAGTAATTGCCGCACTCCATGATATACCAGATGTATACAAGGTCAGTGCATTGATCTGTGTGAAACAGAAAACACAAGAGACCATTGTTTTTTCATGTTTTACCAGAATGGGTTCCTTTGAAATGTTAAGGAATGGAAAATCTTTACAGCCCATAAATTTGACATGGAACCCAAAACATGGCTGATCAATAGGAAAGTCATCTTCCAAACCATTTTTCTTGGTTCCACACTAAACTGTATTCCGGTTTATTCTGAATGGAATGAGTGTTTACATGGCATTAAATCCCAGCGTAATCAGTTTTAGTACATACCCTGACCTGCTCAGTGGTTGCAGTTGAGGTAGTGTTAATGGGTACCACGGTGATTTCAGTGACTGTGCAAGTATCCAGTTGCAACTGGAACTGCACCCCAAGCTGTGATGTTTTGTTGGTTTATGTTACCCCAACCAACTAGTTGTTATATCATGTTATATCATATATCCAGAAATCCAAGCAACTTAGCCTGGGCAAATAAACCAACTCAGATATCGTTTAGGAGCCACAGCAGTTTTCTCGTTTTTAAACTCTCTTAGCTTGGAAGTCTAGTTCCAGGTATAAGTGGATAGATAGGTTTCACCATAGCCTTTTCAGGGTCCCATATCCCAACAAACATGAGGGTTTAGTCCACCATGATTATAGCCATAAAGTAACCTCAAATTTACTCCCAAGTAGGTTTTGTAATGTTTTATCCCAGTATATCCCCGTAAATCACATCAAAGTTCCCTATGAAATCCCATTAAGTCTCATTAAATTTCCAGTAAATTTCTGTAAAATCACCATGTTTCACGGATCGTGTCCATCCACCGATCTGTCGTGGCCCCCGGGTCTCTCAAAAAGGTCTCCCCGGACAACGTGCCTTGCACTTCCCGGATCCCTCACCCAGCTCGAGTGCCAACAGCAAGCAGGAGCGATTTTTTTTCGCCCTCAGTTTGATCAAATGAATTTTGAGGGATTCATCCCCAACCTTGGATGGATAGTTTAGTCCTTTAACCTCTTGCTATAATGGTGATTGGATATGATAAGGAGTGACAAACTGCCGAGCTTCTTGGGGATTGTGCACTGACCCATACGATGGAAACATAGGGAAGCCTATCAACCAACAAATATTTCATGGCTCAAATGATCGCACGCCATTTTTGTTGTTTTTTCCTGTTTTTCCATACGTGCCATGGTCAAGTGACTGGGGCAAGTTGCCCAGTACGTCAGGGGTGGTCATCAATGCATTTCATGGGTTTAGTCCCATAAGGTATAACGTTTGGATTCCAGATTCCAATCGTCGGATGGATGACCACAAACCATATACTCTATAATACTCCATAACTTGACCAATCTTGACCATGGCACATATGGTTGGTTTTTTAGATTGTTTTCTGCTTTCCATTTCTATTTGGGGAAGATGACACCAGTTGAAAGCATCAACTGGTGTTTGTCATTGACGTCCTCTTCCCACTGGTTCATGACTTCGACCTCTTTTTTTTCACAACCAGGGTTAAGCATACAAGTTGGGGCGCCCTAGATAGCGAAGTTGTTTGATAAATGACAACTAGGTTAACTATGGCTTATGGCAAGTGTAACTATAGTTAATTGGGTGTACCGACTTTTGACGTGGACTCACCTTGTAGCAAATCTGAAAGTACAGTAAATGGTGCCAAAGCACCCTGTCGGTATTTTCTCGTTCCTGGGCGGTAAGCCTTGTTGGAGTCGGCTATACATATTATCTCATATCATATATATATATATATCATGATTTGTGTGCTTTAAATTATATACTCCATCTTTGACACTAAACAAGAACCAGTACTGGTAGCTAGGTCTCTATGAACATCTAGGATTACAGTAGCTATGAAGCCAGGAAATAGATCAAGGGGTAAACATCATGCGCCGTTACCTGGCCTGTTTCAGGGTTATAACTGTCGAATTTAACTGATATACATATATATATATAATATGATATAATAATATATATATATATGCTTGGTTGCAGGAGTGAATAATCCCATTGACTGTTAAGGCCTAGGGCCATGACCATGTGTTTCCTGCATAGAACAAGAACTTATTCCACTATTTCAGTGGAGGAAGGGACTGCCAATTCACATACCTCCACCATAAGTTAGACTAAGTTAGCTAACTCAGGCAAACTTCCCTTTAATATTCCCATCATAGAATTTACCAACTAACCATATTTAACCCGCATAAATTACACTAATCGATATTAATCGCCATTTATTGTAGTCAAATCGACATTTTCCTCATATTCTTTTATGGGTGATCTGCCCCAAGATATCGCGCCGCAGGATGTCTCGAACCTGCGCGGTGTCTTACAGGCTCGTCGTGAAAACTCGCAGCAGCAGTTCTTAGCAGCTTTGCCCAGTGGAGTTGGGGGATGCAGCACGCTTAATCATACCCAGGGCAATGTATCCCACTTCGTACATGGTTGATAACCCATATAATCATAAGCCATGTAAAAGGGGGTATATTCCATATATATATATAACTGAGGGTATGACCCACTTCTATATGTAATATGGTTGATGAATTACCATATCTATGATGATAGATTTTTGATGGTAACCGACGATAAATGGTGCTTTATTGGGGATTGATTAAGGTAACTCACCTGGATTTGCTGCAGAGGATTTGTCATTGTCCCAATGGGAAATCCACGAATCTTGGGGAATTGTTTTTTTGGGGGGGGCTTAAGCAAATGCAAGTTAAGTGAGACATTCAAGTGATATTCATTGTTGATGCTGTGTGCGATGGGGTTATACATGGTTATTATATATTATATTATGTTACATTATTACCTGATTTAACGAGGATTTTGATAATTTGAGAATTGACGGTATACTCCAATTAACCAACCAGTAGAACGGCTATGTTTTATTGCTCCCGCTGTTAGATACCCATCTGAAGCTGTGGAGTAGATAGCCCTCCATCTACGGACGGTCGGTGGTGCCCCCGAAATGAAATGTTGGTTTATAGCTCCCATTATCTAATTTGATATAGGGATTCAAAGCCAACTACGTTCGGTGGTGCCCCATGGTTCTCGAAGTTGATGGGTATTTTTCTAGGTGAATTCTACAATTTATGTTGTATAATGCAATAACTACAATGTGGTACCCCCCAGTTATAAGTTGCTTTATAACCCCAGTAAGTAGTTTGACATATCTGTTATTTGAGTTATTTTCACCCACTGAGCTATCGAATGGGGGCACCACCTTGTATAGTTAAAGCCAACCAACTTGGCCTCAGCCTTTGGTGTATCTTTGTACGTCCATACCCCGTCGAGCATGGCGAACAAGAAAAACAGCCTATATAAAAAATGCATACTGACACTTTTTTTGACCAGGAGAAAATTAATGGTGAAATTAGGTATGCTATGGTATGCTGCATTGTTGAGTTTGCAAGATTGAGAAGGTGATATGCCCAGCTACAACCAGAGTAAGCAGCATTCGTACACGTTCCTGACCGTTTATATTGTACCGCTGAATTTGGCAAGAAGCAGATTGTTACATCCCATTATATCCAATTATATCCCATTATATCCCTGTAAAATCCCTGTAAAACCCCATCAAATCCCATAAATGTACCCTCCATTGTTGAAGCTAACCATGCCATTTCTCAACCAACTACCCTCTAGTAATTTGTCACCTAGCTATGGCAAATCACCATTCGTGATAGGCAAATGATCGACTAAATGGGCCATGGCTTCCATAGCTAAGTAACAAGGGTGCCCATGAATATCACCATTTTTGTTGGTTCAAGCCCTATTAGTCACCATAAACTCCAATAAAATCCCGTAAAATCAGCATAAAATCCCATAAAATCAGCATAAAATCCCATAGCATCCCATAAAATCAGCAAAAAACAGCCATTAAAGACACAAAAAAAACCACACGGTCCCATCCCAAGTTGGTTCCCAAGGAAGCGCTGGTCCCTCCGACGTCCTACGACTTCAGCGCCATGCCCAGCAAGCCTCGACCCCGCTGGGCAGCGTGAGACGGGTGGGGAAATTTGCCCTTCAGAGAAGCAAACAAACAGAAACCTGTCATATAATGTCATATATAGATTATATATGATATAAATCATCATTAATTCCATCATTAATTCCATCAAAATCAATATCTATATCCACATATGTATAGAATAGATTGATATCTACCAAGTGCCCTCAAGGGACGTGTCGTTCTTCAAACGCGGCGTTTCTGAAGCGCAGCTGCAGAGCAGAGGATGTCACCAGAGGTGGGAAGCTCATGCTGTGGGTGCTTAAGATAAGCCGTGAAACGTGGATACAGCAAAATGGGGATGCAATGCAACTATTCATTGGATTGGTTTAAGGGAAAATTTACAGGAAACCCCTATATTTGATGGGAAAATCCATGGTTTCCTGTAAATTTTCCCATTAACCAATCCATTGATTTGTGAGGTCTTTTCAGTACTCAAGCAACGAAGGATGGAAAATGATCCACGAAGGTACCGGAAGGGCCGCCTCAGTTATAAGTTAGCTCACCTTTGGGGGCACGTTTCTGTAGATGAATTCTCCATTGGTTGGATCACCGCCAGATAAGGTAATCATGTGTATTAATTGCTGATCTTTGCTTTTCCAATTAGTGAAGCATTTGCGGATTTCACTTGAGCCCGCTGGGCGTGCAGGCACGTACACATGGCACGACATGGGTTTGTGGTGAGTTATATGATATCACATTTCACTACATGAGATGCATAAGAATCTGTACTGAAACAGCTATATATATATATATGTATTATATACATATTGTATTATGTATATATATATATTCTGTTTTACTTCATGCTAAAGTACATTTCAGGTTTGTTCCTACTAAAATCATAGGTGAATAGGTAGATCCTCAATTTTGCCTGTTAGGTCGACTGCAGCAGTTTTTTTTTCCACCTCAAGTGTTGACGCGACTGCAGCTGCTGTTATCGTTGCGCCGCTCTGCGTGGGTTGGGCAGATCCCTACATTTAGCATGGTTGTTACTTGGGGTGTTTAAAACCGGGGGGAATGGATGATGGATGAATCTAGACATACAGACATGCATAAAGACTATAATTACCTAGTATATGATGTGTTTGGGTATTGTGCATACAGGCTATTATTTTTTGCATGGAGGCTATATATGTGTATGCATATACAGCTATGTATGTCTTTGCATCATACTATGATACACATTGAACTGCATGTTGCATATACATTCATCGATTCAGATTCATTCAGCTTATAGGATTATAGGATATAGCATTGATGAAAGAAGCCAGTGAGTTTCGATTGCGCCATGTCAAGTTCATTCTATCCATCAAATCTCTATGATCCCCTATGACAGTAGATGATTTGACCACCAGTCATGCGGATCAACAGCCGACCCCCGCGGTTGGACATATAACGGAAACCGCCGCATCCTCGGACGAGTCGTTACATAGTAGCGTGGGTCAATCGTGCCCACAGGCATCTGGCCATAATTCAGATCGCCTGGATGAGTGAACAGAACAAACAGAACGAATGGCAGTGGGCTATGGAAATCTCGTTTCAAGTCCTATTCTGGTAAATAAAGGTATGATGGTATGTATGTTTGTAATTTGATCGAATGTGATGTGGCATGCATTGTCTTTCAGAAAATAAAGTGTGCTTTCTATCCACACGTTCTACTAATGACGGTGAAGAGTCAAGACTCTAGACCAAGCACAAGGCCTGTCGACCCCCCACTGGCTGGTCATTTTGAGTCATCATGACATGTGGAGGTGTCCAATTCATGGTGATACCCCTAAATCATCCAAGTCATTGGACCATTTCAGCATCAAAACCCAGGGTTTGGGGATCCCCCATTTTAAGAAAGCCCCATGTATCCTAAAGTCACTCAAGTTGTGTGTGTGTGTGTGTATGTTGGATGATTAGGCTTGGGGTATCTATCCTAAAAATGGTCCAGCATGTCAGCTTGGTGCATACAATGTAGGTCCCTCCAGTTATATATAGGTTATTCCTGATCCATCGAACCATAGAAATATATCTATGGGTGATCCATCGAAGCATAGAAATATAGTAACATATATATATATATATAACCATATTTACCATATATCTAGGTCCCTCCAGTTATAATATACATATATATATATATATGAATTACCATCGGTAAATATTTACCATACACCGAGATCCACCTCGTTCTAAACCAACTTGGCTATCTAGCGTGGCCCACCTTGGACAGCAGCGGGGCCTACAAAGGCCTAACTGACCATTCCCATTTGGAAGAAAAGTCCCATTCATCAATGGGGGATGACCAGAATTCAATATGATATTGGGTTACCCTCTGGTAAACGTTTACATATCTCTGGAAAATCACCATTTCTAATGGGAACATCAACTATTTCAATGGCCATGTTCAATAGCTATGTTAGTTTACCAGAGGGTAACTGGCTGAAAAAAAAACGCATTGAAGTGATCAACCAAACAGTTCCAGGGGTGACAATCCCATTTGGAAGGAAATCCCATTCATCCTGGGGGATGACCAGAATTCATGTGATATCATATAGGTTATGCCTCCAAATATCTACATACAATTCCACCTGGATGCCCCATAGCGTTTGGTCAAATCCACCTTGTGTTTATCCCCATGTAACTTGACCATGGAACATATTTATCAAGTTTGGGTATCCCATGTTTTTGGTGGCAGCGCCTACAAGGGGCCGTGCGTTCGTGATGATTTTGATTTTCTCTTCTTTTTGTCCTCCCTTCTCATAGCTTTTGTTGCTCTANGTGCGTTCGTGATGATTTTGATTTTCTCTTCTTTTTGTCCTCCCTTCTCATAGCTTTTGTTGCTCTACGTCTTTGGGTTTTGGGTTGGGGTTGGGGGGGGTTGCAATAGCGTTTCCTTGCTCTACGTCTTATACTTGGGTTGGGGTTTGGGTTGGGGTTTGGGTTGGAGTTGGTGGGGGGGGTGCAATAACGTCTCTTTGCTCCACGTCTTATACTTGGGCTGTGGTTTGGGTTGGGGTTGGTCGGGGGGGGCAATAACGTCTCAGAGTCTCTTTGCTCTACGTCATATACTTGCCACGTTACAACCAACTCTCTCTTCAAGCTTCTTCTAGATCTTCTTGCTACGTCAAAACCAACTCTCTCTTCAAGCTTCTTCTAGATCTTGTTGCTACGTTGTAACATTCCTTCTTATAGATCTTCTTGCTACGTTGTAACATTCCTTCTTATAGATCTTCTTGCTACGTTGTAACATTCCTTCTT
>BGPT01000378.1:238601-263713 GCA_003297045.1 Symbiodinium sp. clade C Y103
GTCACGGAGGGAGCGACAAAAAAGCACGAATTG
The DNA here is from genome assembly GCA_003297045.1 of Symbiodinium sp. clade C Y103. Lineage (NCBI taxonomy): Eukaryota > Dinophyceae > Suessiales > Symbiodiniaceae > Cladocopium > Cladocopium sp. clade C. The sequence goes on from BGPT01000378.1 coordinate 238,635, forward strand.
GAGCACAAAAAGTGTCACGGAGGGAGCGACAAAAAAGCACGAACTGGAGCACAAAAAGTGTCACAAAATGGAAAACCAATGCTGATCAGGATGGTATCACAAATAAGGCAGGACATGGCAAGCACAGCAAAGACAAATGACATATATCAAATGACAACTGCAAATGGCNAGGAGTGGCCAGGAATGTACCTAATATGACCCCAAAATGTGTTGAAAAAATGGAATTGCCCTTGGTGACACTTTTTGGGGATACTTATGTAGGAAATGGCTTTTTTACCTGTTATAGAATGTTATAGATATTAGGATCTACCCAATAGATAGTGGCTCATATATTTCCAAAAGATTCCAAAAGACTCCAAAATGGTTCAGAATGGAATCAAAGCAACCAACTTTCAACCTTGGGAACATCAATCTCATTGAATCTCCACTTTGTTACCCTCTTGTAAACATTAACATAACTAAAGAACATCACCATGCTTTCAATGGGGAAATCCACGAACTTTCTATGGCCATTTTCTATGTCGCTACGTTGAATTACCAGAGGGTATCAGACCAAAGGGTTCCCAATTGATATTTCATCCGCCTGGGATGATCCATGGCAGATGGAGCGATGTCCTGTGATCTCCTAAAGACGGAGGCCTTTCAGGCGATGCCAACGACGATTTGTGGTGGAAAAGAACAAAGGGGTGGAAAAAGGATGATGGTTTTATAGTGATTTACTAGGGATTTCAACTATCAAACCATGGAGAGATAATGTAAGTGGATCCATATATTACATATTTATAGCTGATAAATGATGGTTGGTTGATGATTAGTTCATGTTCTAATAGGGACTGAACCATCATTTAGTTGATGATGTTATATGATTTTACCGCTGTTCTGACTATCAAAGATATGGGGATATGATGGGATATGAATAATTGCCGAAACCGCCTGGTTGGTTGATGTTTTTTTGTTTTCGAGGTCATACTTAGATATGGAATGATCATGGATTTCTTCCCATCTTTGAGATGGGAATCACAAACTTAACCAAGCATTATAGTGGAACTTTAAAGTTCTCACTGCCATGAGCCTTCTTGGTGGACATGTGTTCATGAGTTCAAATTATTACAATTGTTTTTTTTGTTGGAATTGTCCATTTCATCATCCTTACTTTGCTGTTGTCCCTTCAGACAAGGACTAGGCTGGGGCCCCTGTCAGATGAAGATGCAGTGCCAGTCTCATGGAGCTGGTCAGCCTGGAGTAGGCTCTGTGTCTTATCTGCCTTGTGACAAGAGGTCCATGGACCATTGGCCCACGCAGTCTGCACCAGCTGTGCAAAAATGACAAGTCAAGATAGAATCATTCCGGAGAATGGGTTGGTCTCCTGAAGTTGGGCGTCCTCTTCCAAGATTTCACTGCCAAGCTTTGGAGCGAGAGGCTTGGCGATCTTCGACGCTGCTCAACTTTTGATGAACGGAAGAACCCCGGGGATTGAAGCTAGAAAGGCACCGAATATCAACCAGCAATGAACATCATCGGTTTGAATGGCTGAGGTTGCATTTTTCCAAGGGTAACTTAACACCATCTGAAGTTTGTATTCGCCCCAGAAATTGGGTCGTTCAGAAGGAACACTTGGGGATCATTTGCCAGCAAAAAAAGGTGTTGAAGTTATCTCGTCTCACCCGGAATCCTGAAATGAGTCCCAAATTGATTGAAAGATTTTTCGGAAAGGTTCAAGTCATCAACTTGGTCTTGGAGACATTGTCGGTTTGTCTCCAGGGTTTCCCTGGTTCATGATTTTCCCAGAAACATGGTTATTTTGGGAGAACAATGGAGAACATTCATTGGATTGGTGAATGGGAACATTTACAGGAAACATCTACATTTAATGGGAAAATCCATGGTTTCCTGTAATTTTTCCCTTAAACCAATCCAATGAAACATAGATGCCACAATTTTCGGCAAAGCCATCTGAGCCTCACCAGAACTCGAAACGGATCAAGCCCATCGGATCGGATCGGATCACAGATGTAACCGAGGGGAGGATGATCCGAATTGACCAAATGTTGAAGTCCAAATTGTGTGATTGGTTACAAGTTATAAGATATAAGTTGTAAGTTATATCCACCGGATTTCCATTGATTTCCCCTATATCCTATTTTGGGGGATTGGTGGCCACACCCCGTTACAAGCAACAGATGCAGTCCATAGGTCTTTGGACCCCGCCAGGTATCGCAACCTCCTCGCTTTTTAGCGCCCTGGCATTGCTGGGCCGATGCAGACGGATCATGTCTGGAGCGACATAGTAATGTGACACCTAAATGTTTGGACTGACCCAATTTTGACCCATTGCCAATGGCATTGACGTATATTTCTCAATGCAGTGGTTGACCCAAAAGCAAAGTCCGAGATTCATTTTTCGCAGTGACCACTCTTCAAACTTCCAGGGGTCAAGGTCGAGTCTGAGTCCAAACGAAATCGATAGACTTGGGATTGAATTGATTTGTGTGGGGCCTTTCTGTGATTCCAACGATTACATCCACTCATTGTTAGCTCTTAGTGTTGAAAGCTTATGTATGACTTGATGTTTTGCTTCCTACCAAGTTGCCAGGCACCATGCGACCACGTGGGCGAATTCATGGCAATGTTACATGGAGCCTCACCATGAATAGTGGTAAGTTGTTGGAATATGTTGCAATCATTCTACATGTGGTCAAGTCACACTTGTGAAATAAACATTCGAAGAGAGATGAATCCAGAATTTAAGGGCTGCATCCCACTTTTCGTATTAGCACGTATTAACCATGTAACCCCAGTTACGTGCTGAATATTTGCAGTTATCTGGGTTATTTCTGGAAGATCAACCACTCCATATTGGATCCACATCTTCTCGTAGAGCCCCCCGCGAGTTTACTCGCTGAGTTTATTGCGTTGACCACCAACTTCTCGTACATAGCAGTTGGGGCCCTCAGCACCGTGTGTCGGTTGGCACCTTGGAAAACACCCTGGAAAAAGCAGACACCCAAAAGTTATGTTGAAATGCCTTGAAAGATAAATAGCTCATGAACATGGAGCTGATCAAGTCCTGGGTTTGCAACGGTTTCTATGTGACATGTGCATGGAAGATGGGGACTTCTACACATTGGTGCCCCAGTTTGGAATCGCTAAGTGGTTATACCTCCAGATATATATGAAATTTCACCACTTATATATGGGTTTATATTATGGGTTATATATTATATGGATTATAAATAACCACTTACCAAGTGGGATGCACATCCAAGTAGCTGAACTAGGGGGCACCACTTTGTAGCAATGAAATGGAGAAACATGACATGCCCAGCTCAGAATAGATTGTGTTTCGGCAGGTTTACCCAGGATAGCGGTGTTGTGGTACAGCTCTAGCTGGTTTTCAAATGCCCCTGGCAAAGCTTAGCATGTACTTGGCATTATAGCTACCTTCTGATGCCTGGTTGTTTAAGGCTTCCTTTTGAAGAAAAACTATAACTCCTATGGCATGTTGTTCGAATCTGAACTCTAAATGTTGCATATCACTTTGATTCGATGTAATACATTCAATAGTTTCACATTGAAAGGTAGCCAGATTCAGCGATTCTTTTTTCGTCACATCGTCATCTATACCATCCCCGAATAGTGACAGAAGACTCTTCAGAAGACATCCCCAATGATGGTGTGACCCACCGCAGTCGAGTCTTATTGAAACAACTAACAGAATCCAGAAGACCGGATTTTCAATAAGAGTTGTTCAATAAGACTTCTATAAGTTGTCCAATATAGATTTTTGTAGAAATCCAAAGATTTTCCATTTTGTTGGCTGAGACATGATTTCTACAAGATTATCTTCAGCAGGTGCATGTTCTCTGAAATGTCACAAGGAAACCCGATACATTGAATTTTCCAAGGCCAGAATCTGATTTCTCTTGCGCAGTGCTTCACCTTTCTGTGGCACACCTGCGTGCGCTGAGGCGTTACATTATCTTCCAGCTTCTCTGAACACCGCCATTTTTAGCAGCAATCCGGTGCGCCGCGCCGCTCTATCGGGTAGCGGTACATAGCGGGGGGGGTGGCTCACAAGCGATAGCTTTCTTTAAATCTTGGAATGTGTTTTGGACATCGACACTATTAAACGAACATAAACTAACCAGTTTTGGTTGCAGAGCATTGAGATTGGTTGGACTCGACATGAACAAAACATGGAACTTCTAGATGCTTATATCTAGCATGCAGCATTAATTTCCCGGTCCTTGTATTGTTGGGGCTTCACTGTCATTTTCTGCAGGGCTCATCGGACAGAATATCAAGTGGGTGGCAACTCAACAGAATCTTCGACATGTGTAATGATCACGATCATGTAAGCCCAGGCTGTAATGACTCGGCCACATGCCGGTGTTTGATTTCCGATTTCTGATACAAACAATTGGAAGACACATGAAGAAACATAAGAAACTGGATGCTTAGACTCAGTGACTTCGTGATGCAGTTGTTTTGGCAGAGAGTCTTCCTTGAATTGAAGCAGGAAGGCTTCGCCATTTTCGTCCTGCACAATACGTGAGTGTGTTATGCTTAGGTCAAACCACTCAAGGCATCAGGAGAGGAAATCATCTCCAGATTCCACGATAAACCCGATAAACCCTGGTTTTTTTTCTGAACACAGGGGCGCCATTGAAAATCATGACTTTGCTTTTTGTTCCAGCAAAAACTTGTCTGGGGATTTTGGGGTTTTTGCTTGAAACCAATTCAACCAGGCGTGAATTTTCCACAGCGTTTATCATTCCCTGCTTGACATTGAAGTGGTGCGAGCGACACTGGTACCTGCGACCCCATTGCCCTTCAGACTTTGGGTGAGATGTCAAAGGGCAATTTATTTCAGGGTTGCACCCCAAGGAATTTGTTTCTGTGTTCTGAACATATTTCATCGTACATATCAACAAGGTCACCAGGTTCCCTTCATCTCTGGAGTTGAAAAGTTGATTGTACAATCATAGCAGGTGATGACCCTTTTAGTTATATCATGTTATATCTCCATGACGTCCACATCACCAAGAAGCCAATATCTCCAGAATTGTCCGTGGACAGGTCTTCACCTTGTTGCTGCAGAGCCTCTTTCTTCCAGAGGGCCGGGTCAACCAAGTGGACAAGCTTTCACTTAGGATATGCAGATATCCAAGTTTAATCCTTTCCTATCTTAATATTATGAATATTTACTAAGCAGCAAACAAGTTTTTTTGTGTAGGGTATCTAAGATTCGCAATCTTAGAGGTTTGTTTATACTGTGTTGAACCATCAAAAATGGTGGTTTGATATGGTTTGATACGGTTTAAGATGAGTAATCCATCCTGAAATGGATACACTGCAAATATAATATGATATGAAATACCCCTCTACATGGGAAACCAATTAATGAATTGATCCTAATACCAAACCATGGTTTCATATGGTGGTATTTAATATTAGAAGGGGGTGATCAAATCCACCCAACCCTATATGATATTTCATATGTATTCTGTATTCACAGATCCTGGTTCTTGTAGCTAAAAACCAACCTCTTTACCTTTCTTGGGGACTCCACGTTTTTCCATTGTTTGGTTGCTTAGTAAAAGGGTCACTCGCGTCTGCCACGATGATGAGACATGGTATTCCAGTCACCAGCTCTCAAGTATGCTTCATAGGTGTCCATGTTTTCGAGTATCAGGACGTCACTGGAAAGAGAGCGCCATGGCAAGGGCTGCTGTGTCGACTTGCATATTTACCTGGCTTTGCTCACGGTGATTCTCGATTTTCCAAACAGGAAATCCACCATTCTGGAATCTACAGGGCCTAATAGGTACCCTCTGTTTATTTAACATAGCCATGGAAAATGACTGATTTTGGATGATTTTCCCATTAAAACCTCCATTTATAGGGGATTTTTCATGGCTATATTAAATAACCAGATGGTAACATGTTTTCCATGGTTTTCAAGCAGATCCATAGGTCAACCAGCTCGGTCGTTGCCAGGGAGGCCAAGCGAAGCCAGGGGAACAGACCAGAGTCAGGCGGAGACGGGCAGGGCCGCCTATTGGGATGCGCAGGGGAACCCAATTCATACGGTTTCTTAAAATGGAGGATCCCCAAAACCATGGGTTTCAATACTGTTCTAATGACTTGCATGATTTGGGGTAATTTGATGTCAGGAAAGCTCCGTTTGGTGATAGAATCACAAAGAAATGATGAGTTCGATCTACCCCATGGTGGAATTTTTTGTGATAGAAACTTGGTGATTTCGCCGGACAAGATCCAGGATTGATCGATGATCTGCAGGATCAAGTCTTGGGGCCAGCAGCTTAAAAAAAAGGGAGATGATCTTTACAAGGTGGTGCCCCCTAGTTATAAATTGGTTTATAAACCATAGTAACTATAGATATATCTATCAGAAACCCTAGTTATTGGAGTTACAAAGCAACTTAGCTAACTATGGGGCACCACCTTGTAGTGCCATTTTCGGGGGAGTAGTGCGAGAGTGGTTGGCATGGTCTCAGGCAACAATGAGAGGATCTTTTGCAAAAAAACACAGAACCACGAGATTGTGTTCTCCACATTTTGTTTCAAGAATCGAAGGACATAGTACCAGCACCAATGTCCAATGTGACCTATGATTAGAATATGGCAGGGCGTGCGAATGGCATTGCTTTTCAGAGATGCAACTTCATCGACATCAAAGCACCTGCAATATCAATCCCAGATGAATAAGCCCTGGTTGATTAGTTAGGGATGTCCCTTCCCAAAGAGTGACAATCTGCTCCAGTACCCAATGAAACAGCCTAGGGGTTTATCATGCTTTATTATGAATCCAGGGTTGACATTAGATGCCATACATGTTGACTCTGAGGACTAGGTATCCCCAAGTCAGAGGGGACAAGCAATGGTTGTAAAGCCCCAGTGATGAAAGCAAGTAGCCAGAGTTCTCAGGGACTTCTCGGTGTTCAATCGAATTCGGGGGAATGAAGATCCATGATACAGTACAACACCAGCTATTCCGGTCTGAAAACGAGGGTACAGAGGGAATGGACACATGCCTGTTTGGTTTTTATGACCCTGGCGGTGTCAGGTATGCATCTCAAACAGCAAACTCTGGTTTGGACTCAGACTTCCACTACCACTGGTTAGTCCCAGACTTTCAAGTCTGGACTCAGCTCAAAGACTTGTTGGAAGATTTCTGTCGAGTTTCCTTCATGTCCACCACGTCTCTGGCACAGAACTCCTGTACCAAATCGGTCGGCTTCACGACCGTTTACAAGATCTTGAGCGGCAGCTGCAGGTGGACCGCAACCGCCTTAGGATCTGCATCGAGTTCATTGCTGCGCAGCAGCCCGCCTTGGCTCGCCCTTTAGGGCTGGTGATCGAAGAAGCAGACCTGACCGGACCCGTTGGTCCCAATGGCCCCCGACGAGATGATGAATGAGCCATGCTTCAGTTATGCCAGATCCTCGAAGCTTGGCATCTACACTCTTTGGCAATTTCTTCTCACGGCCGACCGGCCGTGAACATTGACTGAGATATTTTGCATCACTTTCAAAGCAGGATGATCTGCAGTTCTGATTGAGGAACATGAAGGTGCCGGAGATCCAATGCAGACTCGTGTACAAGGTGGTGCCCAAGTTCGTTAGCTAAGTTGGTTTATAACTCCAATAACTAGGGTTTATGGTAGATATATCTATAGTTATATATATATATATATAAGTTATATACTATGGTTTATAAACCAACTTATAACTAGGGGGGCACCACCTTGTATATGGTCAGATTGGCCGCGAATTTTGGGACATTTCGATCGGATTGCCTCCATGGGCAACCGCCGAGTCGGCTCTGATGACGATAGTTCTATCAGAATTGGGATGGGACTTCAGTGCTGGTGATATACACTGCAACCTGGCCACGGCTGTTTCCTTGTCCCATTGGCTGCAGGTTTGCTCTTCCTTATGGAGTGGCAAGGTGCGCTGCGGGCGATTTCCTATGGGCCAAGACCCAAGTTGGGCAAACAAACGGGTGAAGGGTCGGAAGTCTAGATCCGTAGTGCAACATGATCATTTGCTATCTCCTTTAAAATATACTATGATCTCCATCTACTCCACAGGTTTGGTTTCAGTTTATCGAAGATTGGCTGTGGAAAGAATGTGTCATGGGTCGCCTACTTTTGACAAAAAAATAGGTGGATGGAGGAGTGAGAATAACCCCTTCCCCTAATAAATTCCACTCGAAACCTGGGTATAGTATTGGATCTATGCATAAATTGGGGACTTATTTGGGGGGTATATTTACTATAATACTATATTATTTGGACAATGTGAACTGATATCAGGATGGCTCAAAATCCCAGTGCATTTCAGCTTTACCCATCAGTTTGTATACGCATATAGCAGCTATATAGCATATGTATAATTGTTATATATGTGAAGTCATCCTGGACTAGACAGGGTATGGAAATGTCAAAAACATCTCACCAAAATGGAGATGGGCGTGAATATTCCATAGTCTATCGACATACATGATTTCATAGTACGTTTATGCATATTCTCACACGTATAATGAGGTTTCTTAAAATCGGGGATCCCCAAAACCATAGGTTTCAATACTAAGTTATGGTCTAATGACTTGGATGATTTGGGGGTACCCCAATTTTGGGAAACCTCCATACGTATATATATATATATATGTATACATTCATTGCACACATAAATGCCTTGAATGGCTAATCTCACCTGAAGAAAATGCAACGTGAGCACGCCACCAGGCATTGAGTGTGACACTTTCTGTGGCCCGGAGCCCTAGGCATTTGTTGGTCCAAGGAAATGAGAATACATGTCCATCCTACTGAGAAGTGAAGTTTTTTTTAGTCTTCACCCCGGCACCACCACCACCATCACCACCACCACGACAACAACATCAGAAAAACAAAAACCACAGAATCATCATCACCACCATTGACATCATCCTCATCATCGGCGTCATCATGATTGTCGTCATCGTCATTATCATTGTGTTTGTTGTCATCATGATTGTCGTCATGATAATCACGATCAAAATCATAATTGTAGTCGCGTTCATGTCAATTTTGTGTGTATGTTCATGTCCATACATTTACTATTTGTTTATCTCTTTATTCTCACTGCAATCCCATGATAGCCATCAGCAACATCTATTCGAAATTTTCAAATGACACTGCTAAATTGTCCTCAAACTTGAATTTCCGAACAAGTGTTTTGAAGCTGATGAACCTGTCACAATGATTGATGAGTTTTCCAAACGAGTCTCACAATGATAGATGACCTTCACAGTGGTAGATGGCCTTTCTTGAATTAGTTTTTTGGCCATTTGAACAAATGTCTGTTGAATCCCAACGCTTAGATTCCAATATTGTTGTGTTTCCCTGTTGCATTCGTGGGAATTTTCGCTGGTTGCAGGGGAAATGCTCAGGAAACAAGTGATCTACCAGCCAAATTCGAATGATTCATGCAGCTCTTCCAACCAGATCCATGATGCTTAGCCAATTTCTTCTTGTTACAGGTGGTGTAAGTAGGATTAGTTCACTTAGAAGTGGAGTTATATGATGTCCTCAGCAAGTGGAATGAATCATTGGATTGGCTGAAGGAAAAACATGCAGGAAACACCCGTCTTTCGTGGCAAATCCCAAACAAAAATTGGGTTCCTGCTGATGTTCCCTCCAGGAAATCGAATCACCATCCGAATCTCCTCTCATGTCTGATGGGAAAAGGCCCAAATTTTGGCTTGTTTCAACCCCAAAGACCCAAAGATTGTTGGGAGCCTAGCCGCCGCCCAGGTGGGAGTGCTTCTCATCACAGAGCCGTGGCATGACTCAGGTGACTGAAGTCCCTGGCAGTATAGCTGTGGGTGGTAGACATCAAGGTAATGAAATAACTCACATAGTATAACATCGTTTAAATTTGAATAAATCTGTTATCAATAGGGTGAATCTAAAAGCAACAAGCATCAACAAACATTTCACTGGCTTGGCAGGTGATGGCCCAACTCGAAGTTCCAGGAGATTGGGAAGTGATCTGGAAATGTTTTTGAATCTTCAATCTAAAGGCAGGAATATGGGGGTATCCATCAAATAACAACGATGATATCTTTGCTGAAATGGCTTCGTCCCACATTTGATGGTGATTTTTTTGGTGTTTTCCCATGTTCTATGTCTGAAACGGAGATAATTTACCTCTGTTTCCTCAGATTTACCAACTTCATACAAAGTGGGGCCCCCAAGATAGCTAAGTTGGTTTAGAACTCCAAAAACTAAGGTTTATGGTAGATATATCGAACTAGTTACTGTGATTTATAAACCAACTTGTAACTAGGGGGGCACCACCTTGTAGATCACCTTTCCACCAGATTTTGATTCAGCCCAGTGGCAGGATTCTAGGTGCAGCACTCTCCCTTTTTGCAGCACTTGGGACCTCCATCTACCAGGCTGGACTTTGCTGGCCTTCTGGCTCGGATCACGACATAACCGGTGGCTGTTTTGGGGTCTCTCGTAATAAGTTGGTTTTGTCTGAAAATTTAGGGGAAAAGCTATAGAATTCCTATGTTTGATCCTGTTTGATCATCCTCCTAAAATGCCGAAATTCGAGGTGTATTCCATGCATGGACATCCAGTTGCATACAAAGTCAGGGATTAGATCCTGTTAGTAATTTGACATAGCTATGGAAAATCACCATTCTTTTAATGGTCAATCATCTATAAATGGGCCATTTTCCATAGCAAACTATTCTTTTGCAAGGTATGCAAGACTGGCAATGAGCGCTTCGCATGAGCAGGTCTACTTCAAACGGACCTTTGGAGACCAGATGAAGCCTGAAGAGGCGAGCCTGGGGGGTGTTTCAGTTGTTGGGGCAAGGGATTACTCAGGATTACTCATCCTTTCTCCAATATATGGCTATGGCTCAAAATTATGGTACCAAAAATTGTCATTTTTTATGGTAAATTAACATAAACCAACCAATTATAGGGCTAAGAATTTTGAGCCATACCCATATGTCAGACACCTTTTTGTGATTTGGCATTTTTAATTTGAAACTCGAAGAGATCCGGTACTGAACCAGGGCTTCTAGGGGACTGTTATCATTGGGGCAGGGGAGTTTCTGGCCATGTAGCTGTGGCACCTGTGGCTCTAGACAGTGGATTTGGGTTGATCATATTCCCCATTAAATAGCCATTTCATTGGCTAAATCTTCCCATGTTCAGGCACACCCAGGTTCACAACCTCTCAGCAGCTGTCACTGAAAAAGCAGCTGGTTTTTCATATTGCCAAGTAGCAATAGCAATAATGAAACATGGAAACAGATATAAATCTGAGTAATATTTAGTAATGCATTAAAGTCAATGCATGCTTGTTTCACTCCCAACATGTAGATGCTAGCATATGTCAGCATGATATGTTTTTTTTTCAACGGAAGTCACTTCACTCGCTGATCAAAGTTTTGGAGAATTGAGTCATCAGCCCATGTGACACGAAGATGTTGGTTTACTAATTGGGGAGATTCAACGAGAGAGTCTACTGGAAAACGTGGCGTTTAACATCTTTTAACATCATTTAGTCATAAAGATTGGTTTCATTGTTTCCTGTACCCTCAAACCAATGTTGGATAATTTTGGGATATCTTCAAACATGACGCCAAAGCAGCAGACCCAGAATCCAAGTTGCGCAACGCCATGAAAGTCGCACTCGGCAAATGTCGCACTGGAGTTGTGACTTGGTGCAATGGACGACGGGGTAGGGGATGAACAGTTCAGGAAAACCAGATACCCTCTGGTAAACTAACATAGCTATTGAATATAGCCATTTATAAATGATTTACCTATAGAAAATGGTGATGTTCCATAGTTATGTTAGTTTACCAGATGGTAACATACCATTTCGATGGGGACTTCCCCGGTTTAGCGCAGATTTTGTTCCTGGTAACACGTCGTGTTTCCGTCATACCATCCGGATGTTTTGGTTCGTGGTTCTTTGCTGAACACGGCTTTCTGAGATGCCTGAAATTCACAATTGCTATCCCACTAATATGGGTTGGTAGTTGACTTACTATGAGCTACTATGAGTTTAACATACACATCTAGTCATCTAGTAGCTCATAGCAAGTCAACTACCCATGTCAGTGGGATTCAGCAAGTACAAATCAGCAATTCAAACTTCATTTGGACCATCCAACTAGCTCCAAAATAAGCAATCCGCTTTTGTATTATTGTCCTGTCTGGTTTGTCCTTAGCGAAGGACGGTTTGACTAATCCCGCTCTTTCCTATAGGAATTGCTGACTTAGAACATTGCATATTTCGTGTATGTCATAGAAGGTATCATACAGATAATAACAATTGATCACAGTTTTCCTACAAGGTGGGGCCCCCCAGATAGCTGAGCTGGTTGGACCACAACTCCAATTTCACTGGGGTTTGAGGACGTTTGAGGTACTTATAACATCTTACAACATATAATTGATAGGGTTTATAAACCAACGCTCCGCCCTGATGAAAACGCGCGCCGAACAAGAAGTGCAAGCAGTCATTTTCTCATCAGATCCACAGCCAATCTTTGTCTTTGGTAATATCAAGNGTTTGCTCGACATTTGCGAGTGAGGGCCAATGCATTCAGCACATTCTTCAAACCAGGCTTGGAACTAATGAAGCGTGCATACAAAGCATCCACATGGGCTGTTGCAGGTGCACTTCTACCGAGCAAATTCGTTCTTCTCAGTGTTCTCTTCATTTGGCTTACCTGGACTCTGCCATGTTGTCTCCTCCCAGAAGTTTCACATACCATGACGTAACATCCCGCATGTGTGGAAGTCCAAAAGAACATACCATGACGCATGTGTGCCGATGCAACAGACAGAACGTTATTTCGCCCCCCCCCCCCCCCCCCCCCCCACCCCCCNTGCGGGCAGTGGGAAAAAAAGCACACAAACTCGTAATTAGGTGGTGTTTTGACCTGGTGAAAACGCGCGTTTTCACCAGGTCGGAGCCACCAACAAACACTGACACAACTGACTGTAATCCTGTCGAGGACATGCACCTTTGGTTGGATGTTCTCAGTGCGGACTTGTAGAACTTTTCGAAGGCCGGTATCCTGAAATCGATTGCGTGACTGGGTTATTTAACCATGAAACATAGGGAAACATAGTGATTTAACGAGCAAAAACTGGAGATTGATAGTTGGTTTCTTCGACTAGTCCGACTAATGATAGATAAGTGGAGGGTCCCAGCTAGCCTAACAATGGTTTACCCTATATAAAAATAGAAGAATCTATAGTTAGATGGGTAGATCACCGACAGACAAAATCGGATGGTCCCACATTGACTATTGGGTCAACCATCCAACCATTGGTATTTGCTGACGGGCTATATGGGAGTGGGTTGCAGGGGGCCGCGCATGCATGACCACCAGCATTTGCCAGCTCTTCTGGATTGAAAACCAGTTTGTTTTGTCCACAAGACGAGGCCCCTAGACATGTAAAGTTAGTTTGTCAGTAGAATATCTGGGCAAACGATTGGATTCATGAATGTATACTGTACACATTTATTACATACATATAAATATGTATATATATATATATATGTGTGCTACAAGATAGTCTGTATATAAAAGTAATCAGAATATACACGCTATAGATTACATACACATACAATATACAGTATGCCTACTATTATATCTATCGTATACAGTATACATCTTCTATTTTGCAATACAATATACTCTGGATTATACATACTGTATACAAGGTGGTGCCCCCCTTGTTATTTTCATTGGTTTATAAACCATAGTAACTAGTTCGATATATCTACCATATAAGCCCTAGTGAAATTGGAATTGTAAACCAACTTAGCTAACGACCTGGGGCAAAACCTGAGTGTCCATTGAAACTCCCGCGGCAGGTTACGATCCCCAGCTTTTTGGCTTCGAGGTCTGGGGCAAGGCTTGGGCTTGGGGCAGCGCTTGGGTTTCCGCCGTTCCGTGGCGCCGTTTCGCTATAACTTGGTTAATCAACTATGGATAGGAACCATTAATGATGTATGATAGTAACTATGATGTATGATAGTAACTATGATGTATGATAGTAACTATGATGTATGATAGTAACTATGATGTATGATAGTAACTATGTGTATGGAGATGTATGGAGGATATTTCACGAACTAGTCATGGGGTGTGAATCACCACAGTTCCAGAACTGGGGTGACCTTGTCGGTGCCTTGCTGAATTCTACGGCCGTTACGGCCTGCCTCTTTTGGCCTCGTCCCTGTGCGTCGTCCTCCTCTGGCCCCCGGCAAGACACAACTGTCACCCAGCGTTTAACGCACCACTGAAGCAAGGAGCCCGCTGAGGCTGGGTCTTCAACGCCCGACGAGGGCAGCACTACGACTCAAGCATTCGGCCCAGGAGACACAGTTCTTGGAGACCACGGGCATGGATCTTGAGGCTTTCGACTAGTGAGATTTGAAAGCGTCGCGTCGCTCGGGCATTCTCGCGGTGAATTCTATGGTTTATGAAGTATATCTATAGTTTGCATGGTTTTCAAACCAACTTCGAACTGTAAGGCACCACCGGCAGTAGTTCAAGATGTCGACCTTGTTTCGCCGTGTGCGAAACCCCTTTGTTGGTTGATGATTGGTTTGGGGATTTTTGTTTATAACCAATACATTGGGGTTTGTATCAGAATCCATAGTGGGAATATCAACCCATAGCTGGACACTTCCAATGGGTGATTTCCCAACTAGCCAGCGATGATCCATGCTGGATCGTTTTCGCTTTCTCGTTTTTGCGATGGGAGAGTGTGTTTATTTCCTGCTGAAACTAAATTTTTGTCATGATGTCTCTAATTTTTTGCAAGGTATCAGCATGTTCTATCGCCATGTCGGCATGGCGATGGGGGGCCAAAGGAACTGGAATTGGTCAAACAGATGCAGGATCTTGGTAGATATATCTATATATATATATGTATATATATATATAGCTTGGATACTACAATATACACGGAAAATTATCCGATAGATATGATTGTATGATTCTCATACATACTGGTAAACTCCTGCGTAGACAATGATACATGATAATGGAAACATAGGAGATGTGCTAATCACCACCGATTCATGTCTGTAGATGTTGGGGGATCATGCCAGAAATTGGCCAGTAATGTGGGGTTATAATATGTTACAAAGCATTGGTATGTGGGATGACCCCCTTTACCAGGTGGGGCCCCGACTCTCGTTGTGATTATTGTTTTTTTTACAAAGCCATCTAACTAATAGATATAATCATACCCTCTTGTACGCAAAAAACATGTATAGAACATGTTCCTATGTATAGAACATGTTCCCATTAAAACATCAATTTAGTGAAGGGATTTCCCAGTGCCACGTTTGACTACCGGAGGATAAACCCATTCATCTCCTATGATGATCCCATCATCATCCCAATATTCTCCTTTTTAAACCATATATTGATGTATGTACTATCACCATACACCATAGTTCACCCATTATTATGCCATCATTATCCCAATCTCATCCCTATTCACCATACAAAACTATAGTTAAGCCACTTTTGTCACGCCACTTAGTTTTTTTTTAACGGGGGGGCCCACCTTATAGTGAGACTCACCAGGCACCAAAAAACAGGGCACCTGATGAGACGGGTAGAATTTCTAGGGGCCACTAGTGGGAAGTTTGTAGCTAACAAAACTAAGGGTTATATATCAATAATACTGTGGATGGAAGAAATCCTGCATCAGTTGGTAGATGGTTTATCCCATCATAATCACATTATTTACAGTGTTTCATAGTTACCTAATAGCTACCGACTGGTGCAGGATTTCTTCCATCCACAATAGGTTTTCAACTATAGTGAATGGTTTGTAAATCCAATATCTATGGTTTATGATGCTCATACCTGTAGCTAATGGGGTCTCTAAACCAGCAATATGACTGGAGGGAGCTCACAGTGTAGGGATTATGGTGATTATATGGTGGATGGCTATAGTTCCTGGTAATAATAACTGAAGTGATTATAATTGTGATTATCGCTATATGGTGATGTTTGGTGATTATGATTCCAACTGTACTCAATTGTGGTTATGACCAGACTTGTAACTATGTGGCACCATTGTAGCTTGGACACTCAATTGAACCATTAAAGTGTGTAGAATGGATACGATCCAGAAATTTCACCTGATCGAAAATCAAAGTGATGATTTTCCCAATTATACATAATTATACCATATTCTTAGAATATATCATACATTTGTTCCATGTTTCAATTTGGGAGGTTTCCATCTAAATTGCCAAAAGACATGTTTTTCTCAACATTTCCTGGACCCATATTTGGTGAATGAAACTAAAGACTTGACATGAATAGAAACTAAAGACTGAAATCCAATCGCAGGTAGTTCACAAGGACCCCATTTTTTTTTCCAGCTGCAACCGCTAAATTGGTCAAGGTGCGTCAAACTCCGTTGCGCCCCCGCCTCCGCAAAAGTCGTGCGCTCAGATTGGGCCTGGGATCAGAGGAAAGTTCAGGACCAATGGAGGTACCATCCCCAAGCGACTGGATGGGGTAGAAACTAATCCTTTGATCTTGTGCGAGTTCAATGGGAATATCTACGTTCACCGGAAAACAATTCAACTTTTTTGGTAGGGTATCAAAGTTACTGTACCATATTTGTTGCAATATATTGTCGAGATATTCCCTTTCATAGGCCTTAATATATGGTGGGTACCTCCAATTCAGGTTTTTGGCCGTTGATTGGATTGCTTCTTTAGGAACTTTATTGTGGCTGGAGGATCATACCGCAACTTCGTCTGTATTAAAAGGAAGTATACCCTGCAAATGTCCATGTTAATTTGGAAGATGATAAACCAGCAACAAATTGGGGGTACCCTCCGGTAATCAAACATGGCAATAGAAAATCCACCACTTATAGATGATTTTCCCAGCTAGAAACCTCCATTTAGATCGGAGATTTCCCAGCTTGCCACGTTTGAGGACACCGGAGGGTACCTTGTTTTTCAGACAAACCCAGGTGGTAACTGGTTTGCCACAATTTGAGATCCCATTTGTAGATGGGATAACCGATAACTTATCCAAGTGCATGGATGATACACTACCCTCCGTGAAACATGGCAAAGAAACAAGTCCCCCATTGGACAATGTCCCATTAATACATTGGAAAACACCTACTTATAGGATTTTAGAGGGGATTTCCCATTGCAAAGGATTCGAGAATCATGTTTTCCATTCAAATCACGAATTTTATTGGTAATCCCCCATTCTCAGACACAAGATGTGTAGGACTGGGCAGAATTGCTACAAAGTACTGCAAGTTTGTGATCTATCCACTACAAATCCAAGTTTTTTGTTCAGTTCTTACCACCCAGCAAATTGCTATGGGCCTGAAACCTCCCTAAACCTTCAACAAATTGCATCAAATCAGGCTCACTATCTCTTCAGGAATACGTAAATAGTCAGAATTGTTACCAGTAAAGATAATATTTGACCCCATAGAACATTGCTAGAGGGAAAGTTGGTGCATCCCAAGATAGACTCACTGCAGGAAACTCGTTGTTTGGGATTTAACAAAAAAAATCATCCTAGCTCTTCAACCACCGAATCATAAATATATAAATATATACACGGAGAGAGAGTCTTCATCTAGTTTTGTCAAGTTTACCTAGTTTCAGCAGTATGCACCTAGACCCTGCATGTGTACTACTTCCAGCGAGATTGAAATTGAAACATGTTAATCCGCCATATAACCACGTTATATATATATAAATGATGTGATATATATATATATAATGTAACCACTCTTAAAAAAGAACACGAACTGCTGGACCAGGTGATGCACCCCCAAGTAATATACCCCCCAATAAACCAAGCAATAATATCCCATAATCCAGTTTGATATGTACGGCAGTTCATTCAATTCATGTTGATTCTCGATAGCGCCAGCCGTAATTTTATGTGATTTTCATGTTGCAATAAAATTGCAAGAACAACTGCCCAATTGAACCAGGTCATTCCCAATAAAACTGTATGAAGCTGCCCCAAGTTTGAACCGGTGAAGCTGTACCAAGTTTTCTCCCCGGATCTGAGGGTCCCACGATGTGACGAAACCTCTCGGGGAGGTGCCGTTCAACTGGGAGATACGCTGGTGATGAGACATGATGAGACACACATAGTAAACTCCCCAAAAAGATCGAAAAGCTTCAAATGATCACCATTTTTTTCAATTTAGTTGGATTTATTGGGATTTTATACTTTTCAGCATCTTTTCTTGGGGTTACTACTGTACATACACATAGCAGGGGACGTAACTTCGAATGATCGTTTACCGTTTGAAAAAAATGCATCGGCTGCGTCCTGGCAGGTTCAGCCAGGCAGCTTGTCACAAGGCAACCCAAGATTGTTTTGTCAAAGTCCTCAGCGCACGCTGCAGTGAAATCGCATTCCGTGGAAGACTTCATCCGCTTCTTCAACTCAAGCGCTCAAAAAGCTATCGGTTCATGGAAAGACGCATCCTGGGCTGAGTTCTTGCGCAGTTTTCGGCTGTACCATTGGCGGTTGTTTCGCCTTCTCGGAAGGAAATACCTTGGGCCATTCAGCCCTTCACACAGAAAGGGCTCCCAGTTCGGACATCGATGTTGTAGCATCAAGGTGAGGATGCCCATGCGATCTTCAGTTTGCGACGTTCACGATGGTATTTTGTTTTTTTCGGCCCGTAGCCAAAGAAGAATATCGACATAATTTCCAAAGTATATATCAAACCAACAAACGAAATTTGCGCCTTTGTTTGGCCTTGTGCGCAGTCAGAGCATAAACTTTGCCAACCTCAGGACCCATGTTTGCTGCCTGCAAGACGTTGACTTTGTTCTAGGTCGATATTAATTGGTTCATTTTTGGTGTTATGTTGAAAAATAAGTTAGTCTTTTCATGTCTTTTCATGTTGCGACCTTCAGGATGGCCCTTGGCTTTCCTGCCATACCCATGTAAGATATTGATTTTGCAACCCTTATATTTTCCACCTCCAAGGGGAGCAGTCACAAAAAATGTTCATGCTGGCATGTTCACGGCGGTACCGGAGCTTGGCCCACACCCAATTGAGTAAGATATTACTTATATGATATATGTTTGTTTTTTTTGGTTGGCTTGTTGCACAATTGAGGATCCTGAAGGGAAAAGAGGAAAACGAGAGTAAAAACAAGGGACATGAAACGGAAAGAAAGAAAGGGGACTGAATGAACAACACGAGGAATTAACTTTAAACTTAGAACATCCCAACATATCCCAAACTAGTATAGAACCATTCTACGTTAAGCTTAAAAAAAATCTGGGTTTAAAGTTTAGGGTTAAGCATTTAACATTTTGGAAAATGGGTGGGGTTCAAAGTTTCAATTCACCGCTATATATCATATATCTCTCATACATATTGGAACACCTTCCAATGTCGGAGGAAGTCAATGAAACAAACCTGGATGTCAAATCAAGAGGCAGGGTGCCCTTTTGTTTGCGCTTGCAGAAGCGAGGGAAAAATTACTCACGTGGTAAAGTTTCTGGTTACATTCCTACTTGTTGCTGGTTACCCTCTGATAAACTAACATAACTATGGAAAATCACCATTTTTAATGGGCAAATCCACTGTAAATGGCCATTTTCAATAGCTATGTTAGTTCACCAGAGGGTAATCCCAGTTTTTGCTCATCATCAGATTGGCTGGCCACATCCCCGATCCTAGATTCCTAGATGTTCTCGGGGAAGCGGCCAGGTGGGATTGTATGAAAATAGGATGCCCCCAACTTTAGTGGTGTAGTTTATAGTATTTTCAATTTTCGTTCTAAAATGTCAATCACGGGTCAGGCCCTTGCTTACACCTTCTTTTTGTTTCTCTCAGATGTACTTCATGGATCTTCATGGATCTTCATGGTCCTATCTTGTACTGAGTTATCTTAAATGCATTATTCATCCCCAAAGTCCCCAAAGTCCCCTGTACCCCAGGTGTCCCCAGGTGTCCAAAAGGTCCCCACTGACCCTTGTCCCACCCTAAAGATGAAACGTAAAGGTGTGTGCCCAGTGTCCAAGATGGCGTAAGTGATCCAAAACGTCAGCTTAAGTGAGCCTGGGACCGCAATCAACGTGGTATACCCTGTTTTCAGACGAACCATTACATAATCCACACAGTCCAAGCAGCGCCAGATTCTGTTGCTTTGTTCATCGATGGTGAGAACCTTTCGCCCGCCGCTTTGCGGCCAATGCTTCAGGCAAGGAAACTGGACCACGGGCGAATACCAGTTGCCAAGGGTCATGGGTAGGCTAGGGTTTATTCATACATGTATATATATATATATAATAGTTATTTATATATATATATAATATTTATATATATATATATAATATTTATATATATATAATATAATATATTGATAATATATATATATATACATGTAGAATATACTTATACTTATACATACATCTGTGTGTTTTAACTACGGGTTGGTAGAACCATGATAGTAAGAATGAGTTTATTCAACAGTAGTGAAAATCCGAATTGCGCATATATATATATAATTTGGTGTTATTTCAAAATTATAAAACATGTGCGAGACCAGAACATGAATATACTTGGGAAAATACCAAACGTATGACCATTTTGGACCAATCCAAGGAAGTCCATTTTTTTCAGGGTCTACAGCAACCATTTTACCAGAAATGGGTTGTGTAATACATCTTTTGATGAGTTGAACTTCCCTGTTTGGTGGGAAAAACACATACTCCTCCAAGTTTGTTCCAGTTATACACAACATGTTTCATACTAACCCTGAAACGTGGCACGTTCATCGCAAATCTACATCAGGTTCTTGAGCAAAACTCCGGCGAAATCCTTCAAAGTCTGGGAGCCTAGCGGTTGGACTGCCTATCCAGTCTTGTTGACCTTAGCTCCAAGGTTTGGACCTTCAATCATGTTTTTTTAAGGCTTACAAAGCAACAAACATCACTTCAGTTATAGCCCTTATTGTAACAGTTTTGGGCCAAGGGACAAGCCATATCTCCTGCGAAGCATATCACTTAAATGGTGTTTTTCAGCCAGTTGGAACTATGAAGGGCCGTAACTGCAAGGTTTGGACAGATCGTAATTCACGAGTTTCTTGTTCATTTTATGGGGATTTATGGTTGTTTTGTGACAATACCCCAAAATTGAGATAGTTTGAGAAGAAACAAGAAACACATAAATTCACTCGCTGCAAAGTTGAACATGGATCTATTGATGGTAGGTCTACGGTGGTGTCATCAAAGGGATGATATGGGTACATATATCGGCGGTTAATCGTCAGTTTTTGGAGCACTTAATTGTTTGAAAACTACATACTCAGAATGATACAATTTCAGTCGTCTTTTCCAAAAAACAGCGTTGATACCAATCGATATGGGATTTTATTGACCAGCCTCCTGGTCAGTAAGGTCTTTTCAGAGTCCTTGTCGACTGAGTCAACCTTGGATGGATCATTTTCTGATCTCATCCCCCAAAAAAAACACCTCCAGGAAGTCAGCCATGTGGATGCAGGGAATGAAACCACATGGCTTGGGACCCAGCTATTGTAGGAGGTGTTAATATGAACAGGAGATAGTATGATTGGCCACTTTTTTTACAGGGTATCTAAGATTGGCCATGTTGGCCATGTCTTCGTTTGGTGAAGCCCAATGCTGCGTGCTGACCCACCTGAGTTGGCGTTTGGTTTGTTTGGTTTCCCCTTTTTGACTTTGTCCAGTTGTTAAGTCAATGTTGGTTGTCATAGGGTTTCATCGTGGATATGTTTACAAGGTTTGTTGGCTTAAAAGTAAGCACATCTATCTACAAGACGGTGCCCCAGTTCGGAATCGCCACTGTAAGTTGGTTTAAACTCATATTTCACTCAAATTTATTGTGGCTATATCGAACTAGTTTGGTGTTTTTTGTTTTTTTTACAGACCGATGAACATAGCGCAAAAGCTTCAATAGAAATGTGTTTCCTATTTTAATGCCGATCTATATGGATATATGGGATCTTTGATTGCCGCCAATTTTGTAATAACAGGAGGGCTCTGCCCTCTACGGAGGGTACTTGGTGCAATTCTGCCAGCTCAGCAGCAAGGTCGTGTGTACATTGGCAAACACCAGGCGGCAGCAGATGTGGTCCATGTGAATTGCTCGCAGACATACATCAGAAATTTGGTATTTTTAAGGGTTTGCTATGGAAGCCAGGACCCAATTAGTTCGATGAGAGGGGTTTACCTGACCTGCAAACAACTTGGATTTCCAGGGATTTTATTTCTTTTTAGCCCCATACAAGGCCTCTAATTAGAATCATGATAATCTCCATCTTTATATGATGCCCATGTGTAACCCATCAAAAGCTGGGTATAATGTGGTTATCACATGTTATTCCATGTTATGACCCATGGATTGAAATGCGATGCACCCCCAAGATGGATGTAGGCTGCTCTGAATTTTTCGACTCCAGGCTGACACTTCAACGGAGGAACTTCCCTAGTGTCGCATGTGATTCGTTGCTATAGCCTGTGGTAAACGAACATAGCTATGGAAAATCACCATGTTTGATAGGTAAATCAACTATAAATGGCCATGTTCACTAGCTATGTTAAATTACCAGAGGGTATGCAACTTGAAGTCAGCTGTTGAAATGGTGTGATTCTCCTCGTATATGACCTCCCCATTTCCCACCTTCTTTTGCTGGGACCCAGAACAGTCCCATCAGTTTGAGGGTGAAAACAAGGTTTCCTGTAAATGTTCCTTTCAATAATCAATCCATTAGCGGTTGAAATCCCCACTTCCTGGCTTCAACAATCATTTTTGTTTGTTTAAACTGATTTCAATCAAACCCTATTTCTGAATTCCTGAATAAGAAATAGGGTTGTTTCGGTGTTAGTTTCATCAAATCCTTTCATGTTCATGAATTATCATTAATCATTGAATGATAATAAACTAATTCAATTGCGAGGTGTTTCATCAAGTCAAACATAAATTCAAACATCAATTCATGCCGATGAAATCATGAACGGTGACTTCCCACGACTTGCTGCGGCACCAGGCCTCCTTTGCTCGCGCGGCGGAGCTGGAAGGCGAGACGAGACTCTAGTGCCAAGTGGCCTTAAGGGATCCAAGGGATCAACGGTTCCCCAAATGAAACATAGGAGATTTCATGGTGATAAATCACCATCAAAACTGGAGATTTCATACGGGGGGTTCCTCATGGGATCACAATCTACTTGGGGGCCAGGGGCGAAATAAAGATGCGTATAGCCGGCAAAGTTATGGGCTTTTAAGCTTCATAAGTTGGGATATTAAGCCCCACTTTGTTATGTGAGCCACAAAAATTGGTGGAATTGCACCCCCAAGTATGGCTTTGTCTAGAAATAGGATGCCTTCGGGTAATCAGACATGGCTGTGTCATGCTGTGTCAAAAATCCCGAACGTAAACGGAGGTTTTGAGCTGGGCAAGTCATCGAACTAAATGACGGATTTGTCATTGCTACGTCTGATTACCAGATGGTTTTTCTAGGCTACCCCAGAATCCAATGGATTACAGTAAAAGTTGATGTTCCGTTTTCAAAGCTGACATTGGAAATCGATATCCATTGAAATGGACACACTCAATATAGTGAGATTTTTTCAGGAATATAAGCAACAATAGAGTCAATAGAGTTTGGATATACTTCGATTTATATGTTGATCTTGTTCGATCCTGTCTTGTCACATTTGATCTATGGAATTGGGACGATGGAAAGCAGTGAATCTGCACCTGATTTTTTTCATGGAAACGTTGATGTGTTGATCAAGCTGCAAACCTGAGTGATGCTGATTTTTGTTGCTGCAAATGGAGCTCATGTAGAGAACAGAATAAGATGTTGGGTCAAAGTGATCCGAACGATCAGGCCATTGCCGCTTTATTGCTGTACCTCTTGTGGGCTGTGGGCGTCTTCACAGTTGACAACATGTTTCAAAGATAAACGTAAGTTGTCTTCAGTTTAGAATTCACAATTCTACCAAGTTGACGCTTTTCTTTTGATACACATACTGACGTTTATTTAGGTATATTTCACAAGGCACGTTTCTCCATATCAACAGACAAAATCCCAACAGTGGAAAGCTCAACATGTCCAGCCAAGCTGTGAGGATTCCTAAATACTGCTGCAAAGGAAGTCAGTGTTCACTTCGTTCATTTGTTTTTTTGTGGCAGTGTGGCCGCCATTTACTATCCGCTTTGTGACCGGATTTGTTGTTGATATACTTTGGATAGAAGAAATCCTGCACCAGTTGGTAAGTTTGTCCCACCATGATCATCATAATCTCATTATTTGGAATGTTTTACAGGAATCCCAGTAGTTACCTTCACCAACTCGTGCAGAATTTGGTCCATCCAACTCGTATAATTTTCCATTCCCATTTTTCTTGGTGTTCGTTCACTATTGTTCCAGCACAAAAAAAAGTATCGAGGTTTAGATAAGTGTCTATGAGAGTTTCCTTGTAGCCAAAATCAAGTCCAAACATATCGCTTAGTCTGAACATAGTCCACGGACACGTAAACACACTGCTGAATCATCGTGTTCCCTATTTTTGATTTGACCATTTGGGGGGCATACCCCATTTTAGGACACACCTGCTTATAATTAGTGCTTCCAGGTTCAATGCCTATGTTAATCCCAGTTAAACCACCTTTTAAGAAAAAAACATCAGATTTGTTCAAAGTCAGATTTTCCAAGTGAATCCCCACATTCTGAAGCGAATTTACTTTACCTCAGATTGGTTGAAAGTTGCATTTTTCGAAGTGAACCCCCCTTCCAGTATCGCTGCCAGGCATAGAGCGAATTTCTGTGCCTCAAAATGGTGCTTCGATGAAGGCTGACCTCACTGTAGGGGAATCGTCCCAAGAAGACATCATGATCGAAGGAAGTTTAGAAGTGAAACTTCCGACAATATGGACAGTTGAAAAGCAGAGGTGAGAAAAGTCAGAAGTGAGAAGATCAGAGATGAAGAA
>BGPT01000378.1:270579-327821 GCA_003297045.1 Symbiodinium sp. clade C Y103
CATCACATAGGAAACGCAGTGCATGCCAGAAAACTACAGTTGAGCGAAGGATCGGATCTAAGTCAAGCTGAAAAACAACTTGTGTGAAGCCAGCGAATAATAGCGAATATTCGCCCCTTGAAGGGCATTGCACCGGCTAAACTGTTCTATACAACCTGCGACAAGGAAGCTATTGACCAAACCGGGGTAAGGTCGTTCCACTCTCTGCCTNTTGCACCGGCTAAACTGTTCTATACAACCTGCGACAAGGAAGCTATTGACCAAACCGGGGTAAGGTCGTTCCACTCTCTGCCTCCCTGTCGTGGGCAGAAAGCGAACTCAAAAAGTCTTGCAATTGAATTTGATCCGTTAGCCGCACAATTAATTCACTCCGTCCACAGCTTGATTGCGCGTTACTCCCAGGCCCTCGTAGAGGTGGATCGTCCCCGGGTACTGTATTGTTTCTTCGATTTCAGGATGCTTTACCCTTTTGAAATGCGTTTACCGTGGCCACACGCAGGGCTCGACGTCTTCAAGTTGCTGAGGCAGATCATGTGCTGTGCTATGGGGAGGCCCTGGTGCCGATCGGATTTTGGGGTGAGCAGTGGCTGCTAAACCTCTCTTGGTTGATGATTGCAATAGTTCAGGAATTGTACTACCCTTAATCTATTGGTTATGCTCATACTCCATCAATATGCGTTGGATAGAATGGAATGAGAGACAGGCTTAGCCAACTTGCTTGGGTCAATTAGGAAGGGGATGGAAGGGGATCCCTATGGTTGGGATATGAAACCAATCATTTACAGGGGTACAATGGGATATACTGGGATATAACATAGATTCCGAAGTCTTTTTTTTCTACGCAAACTAGGACTTATGGGTGGATCTATCTGTATACTTAGCTGGATTCATATAAAACAACTCATAAAGTGGGGCCCCAACTCTGTGCACCTCGCAGTTGGTAAATGGATGTAAATGGTTGCCAGTGGGTTACATAATGGTTGGTCAAGGGGGTAACAATCAAATGGGATATCAAACCACCCATGTGATTGGCTACAACAGTGTATTTTTTTGCGGGGACCACTTTCAGACAAATGCAAGCTGGTAAGTGGATAATAGCCTGGGTTTATGGCAGCCCCTTGAATGAGCATAATTCACTAAGTTCAACTGGTTGGATTTTATTGGTTTGGTTAAACTCACTATCGGAGTTGGATTACCCTCTGGTAAACTAGCATAGCTATTGAAAATTGCTATATTGGATTTTCCTACTAAAAATGGTGATTTTTCATAGTTTTTTGTATGTTTACCAGAGAGTAAACTCACTAAGTCATGTCACTTCAGCTACCAAGAGATGATGCCCACGGGACTGAGCTACCCACAGGAGGCCCAAGCCTTACCTGATCCACGGGACTGAGCAGCTGGCTATGGCACAATTCCTAGTTCTTAGCATTTCTTAGCATTTAAGATGATTTTCTTGGATATACATATATACATTTGTTTTAACCAGGGCGCCAAGCTTGGCAACCTGGCTTTCTGAAGCAGTACAGATTGGCAAATTTTTGCCTCGGTTCCAGGAGAGGATCCCGACGGAGTCGACTCCGATGCCAAGAATCCAACTGGACACGAGCGCACTGGAGGCATTCGCTGAGATACAGGAGGACTGGTGCTGGAGACCCCAGTCAGACTGGGTACAGAAAATTGGCCCTGTAGCTAGTTATGGCTGGATGAAATAACTTCTGCAACTGGTTGGTTATATATCACTAAAATGATGTTATATAAACCAGTTATAAATGTCAAGGCTAAGTGTAATCATGGTACATTTACCGACATAATACCTGCTACCAAAAATGGACCAGGATTGACATCATCTATGCTACATTGCTAGTGTGTCCACCTCATCCAAAAGTACCAATCATCAACTAATACCACTTGTTTATCATCATGTTTCTGTTTCTAAATGAAATCGTTGGGATGTACCCCATATTACCCCATTTTCTAACACACGCAAATGAGTTTTGTTTGCAAATACAATGATTTCTCACAATGTCTCCATTATATCATCATTAGTATTCCATTAGCATTGTCATGTTCAGATATAAATACTTATAAATACACTGTCAATCATTTGAAATGTGGATATATTTTTTGATAGACACCATTTACAGTTTTGTATCACGATTTAACATGATTTATCCCATGAACAGTGCAGTAAAATATGGGTGTATTTGTAGAGGGAAAGTGATGGTAAAGCAATGGATTTAGGGGTGCACTATTTTCAGACAAACCCATAAAAGAAAAGTCACAAGCCATCCACCCAGTGCTGCAGCGACTTTCGCTAGGAGCCCATCCCCACACTGCAACCTCTCTTGGCGGAGACCCGGGAGAGGCGTGGTGGGTCGGTGGAACTGGGAGAGTCTGAGAGCAATCCGCAAAATAGATACACCATGTGGGATAGATCTAAATGTTTAAATCTATATCATAGAAAGTAAAATGGTATATATATATATACAGATTATTGTATATTAGATGACAGAATAAGGACATATCATTTATGAAGGGGATGAATAAAGGACACATACATAATATATATATATATATTGTAGGGCTTCGCACACCGGCGATGCCGCAAGGGTTGTGGCTGTTGTTGCTGTTGCTGTTGCTGTTGCTGTTGCTGTTGCTGTTGCTGTTGCTGTTGCTGTTGCTGTTGTTGTTGTTGTTGTTGTTGTTGTTGTTGTTGTTGCTGAATGTTTTTTTACATTAATTTTTAGAGCCAAAAAATGGTCAAATAGGTTGTGTTTTCGTGTTTTATGAAGAGTGTCGGAGCAAAAAACACCGTAAATACCGATGTTTTTTGCACCTCGCAAGCCCAAAACCATGGTATTTACGTTGTTTTTTGCCACTGGTAGCAAGAACCATGGTATTTACAGTGTTTGTGGCCAGCACCCAGCAAAAACACTGGTATTTACGCAGTTTTCACCTTGTTGCAAGAAATCATTGTTCGATGCCAAAAGCACAAAAACGCTGTAAATTTATAGTGTTTTGGCCTTTGGAAGACGCCAAAAAAACGTCAAAAATCAACCAAAAAGTGTCCAAAATTGAGTTTCAAGCCGAAAGCCATGCTTTTTCCTACCTTGCGTGAAAACACCACCAGGCTGAAGGATTTTGGGGGGAGGGTCGGCGGCATCTATGGCAGCTGCTCTGCAATGCTTGCAGCGACTTGCAGAACCAACCGCATACGCCGAGGCATCTCCGGATTTTAGAGCTTGCGCTCAATATGGGCTCCGCCGGAGCAAAGCCGCCCCCAAAGACGGTGCTTACATTTATATAGTGACCACCGACAAGATAGAATATTAAAATCCCAGTGAGAACAAGATAGAATACCCCAAAACACAGGGTCTGGCACCCACAAGATAGAATATTACGGGGGGGTAAATNTAGAATACCCCAAAACACAGGGTCTGGCACCCACAAGATAGAATATTACGGGGGGGTAAATATAGAATATTACTGGGCGTCACTTATATGTATATATATTGGCACGTAGGGAACCCCAAAATAGCTAGCAAATAGATGTTCATCCCATAAAAATTGAGAAAAATAGGTGTTTGAGGCCTAGTAATTTGGAGCCATGTCACGCTAGGTCTCGAAAATATTCTATCTTGTCCGGTTTCCTTTTATTGAGCCTTATCCCAGCTCAACGAAACAACTNATTTGGAGCCATGTCACGCTAGGTCTCGAAAATATTCTATCTTGTCCGGTTTCCTTTTATTGAGCCTTATCCCAGCTCAACGAAACAACTTCTGTTTACGTTAATATATATACAAATGATAATTCAGGATCAATCCTTAAGCTCCTGGAATGATTTTCAGCCCTGGGGTGGAGCAATACGGTTTCCTTGGAAGTCGGCACGCTGGGCCCTCTGATTGTATTTATATACAATCTTTGAAGAAATCACCAATTGTGTTGGTTAAATCCCAAAATTCGGACCTTTTTTTTTGCAGATCAACATATAACAACCAATGTTGTGTTTTACAACTGTCAAGATTGACCTGTTCTGCAATAAATCATTTATGAGCCCTGTGAAAACATGGAAAATTAAATGAAAAATGATGCAAAAAAATGATGGAAAACATAAGAAAAACCATGGACAATTCAATGAAAAATGATGCAAATAATGATGAAAACAAAAGAAAGACCATGATAAGACCCTGTTGCTTGGAACATCATCCGTCATGTTATAAAGTTTTTGGCGCAGGCATGCACGAAATCTACAAGATAGAATATTCAAAGGGATGTTATGCGAAGTGTTTTTTAAGGTAATTTTGCCGAAGGTAATCTTCTCACTCGTGTGCCGGCTAGTGAAAAATATTCTATCTTGTAGGCGGTCACTATACGTTTCTTCAATTAAAAAGCAACTCTGTGTAAAAGCTTCTGTGTGTAAAAGCTCCTCTGTGTAAAGACTTCTTTGGGTAAAGACTTCTCCGTGTAAAAGCTCCTGTGCAGACTTCTCTGTGTAAAAGCTTCTGTGTGTAAACACGTCTGTGTGAAAAGACTTCTCTGTGAAAAAGCTTCTGTGTGCAAACTCCTGTGTGTAAAAGCCCCCTTGTGTAAAGACTCTCTGTGCAAAAGCTCCTGTGTGTAAAAGCTTCTGTGTGTAAAAGCTTCTGTGTGTAAGCGCATTTGTGTGTAAAAACTTCTGTGTGTACAAGCTCCTGTGTGTAAAAGCTTCGCTGTGTAAAGACTCCTCTGCGTAGAAGCTTCTATGTGTAAACGCGTCTGTGTCTAAAAGCTCCTTTGTGTAAAGATTTCTCTGTGTAAAAGCTCCTGTGTGTAAAGCCCCCCTGTGCAAAGACTTCTCTGTGTAAAAGCTCCTACGTGAAAAAGCGTCCACGCTGTCGTCTAAAAGTCTAGTTTCAAAAATGGAACGGAAAAAGCGCACACTGCGCTGTAATTTACAGCATTTTGCGCTGTCAGATGACAAAATACATGTGTAAATACCGCAATTGTAGCTTCCGAAAGTGGCCAAAACCCTGTAATTTACAGCGTTTCCTGCAGGTTGCGATGTGCGTTTTTTGAAAAACGTGGCAATACCAACCTTTTGCGCCTTCAGCAAGACAAAACTTAGCTTCAAAAACGGCAAGAAATATTGTAATTTACAGGCTTTCGGACCCGTCACCCGCAAAAAACTGCGTAAATAACAGCGTTTCAGCGCCCAAAAGTAGACAAAACACCGCTATTTACAGTGTTTCGTGGCTTCTGCTTTTTCTTGACATTGCAAACATCATGTAAATACCAGCCTTTTTTGCGTTCAACTTGCCAAAAACCCTGTGATTTACAGTATTTTTTTGCTTTGGTTTCAAAAACAATGGTATTTGCAGTGTTTTGATGCGCTGCATGTTTTCAAGTTTTATGGCATTTTAGTGTGCTATTTTGGAGCCAGTTGATGTTTAATTGTACGCTTCCATCCTGGGACCCGATCAAATTTAATGACATTTTGAGGACTAATTTGGAAGACATTGTAGCCGTCCTTTTGGAACCACTATTTACAAACAGTTTAAGTGTCTTATTTTGGGACCATTCAATTATTAACGCTTTCAATTTTTAAGGCATTTTGGGGGACCATTTTTGGGAACAAAGTTTAAAACAGCTTAGGCTTCCACATTGGGAACCAGGATGCCGAACTGCGAAAACAGATTTCCGCACGTTGACATGTACCATCCAAGGTGGACAGAATATCGAAGCTTCGGAACACTGACTTGATGAGAGGAGAATGTCGTGTTGCCTGAGCATTTGAGCGTCTTGGCTTTGCAAGTACAATGTGGGAAAAGACCCAAAAGTTTTGGAAAACGCAACCAATCAAGCAAAGCAATATGGCGAACTACTTAAAGCAGCAACTCTTGTTCATGATTGCTTTTGTGACTCTTAGTTTGGGCCGTTTCTCAACCAAGGCTGCTGTACAAGGGCCACAAGATGAGAGAAGAGCTCAGTCAAATCATGTTCGGAATCGAAAAAGAGTGTGCTGCTGCAGTTCGAGAAGTTCCTGGAATTGAGGGAATATTTGTGGTGCAATTCTAAAATATATGTTTTTTTGTGCCGATGCCTCAAATCAACTGGGATCATCAGTCATTTTCAATGAGTAAATCAATTCCATTAAAATCATGTACGGTGCATTTTCACACAGTGCCATTACTGCGGATTTTGTTGCCCAAGTTGTGCTTTGGCTATCCGATATCTTCCAACCATGTGCATACAACAAACTTGATATCATAGTTGGACTTGCCTGAAAAGGGGGTATACCCAGAATGGCCACCTGAATGGGGACATATTATCATCAACCACATTGGTTTCGCTCTTGGTGGGAAAATCTTAAGTGGTGACAATGGAACAATATTGAATTGCCACACAAATGGAGGAATAAATTGAAGTATTCCTCAACATCATCGATAAATGGTGGATTCCCAGAAGTTTGTGACTTCTATTGGTTATCTTGTTTCTCATGCTTTATATTTTCGGGGTGGGTGGCCCAAAGAGACAATCAGGCATAGTTGGTATGAAAGTATTTCTCTTACAGCGATTAATGGTCATTGTCCCAGGTTGACATCTCCGCGCTGTGAAGGGTTGGCAGTGGGGAGATATTCTTGGACATACCAAGATATTCACTAAAGGCCAGATTATACCAATGAATTCAAGTGGAGAATTTCCTTCATGATGGTAGACTTTCCCCATATGAATTCATGTGAAGTTGGTTCTCCCTACTATATCCCTATCATATCTCCATGATATCCCCATACTCGTTAAGTCGCCATGAAATCACCACTTATTTCGAACTTCGTAGTTACATTCCATTCAATCACCTTTGTTCTACCAAAAAATCTTTCTTTTCCTGGGAATATGTAGATGTTTTTCCTGGTAAATTTCTATGGATTAAGGCCATGGCACCTAAAACGCCCGAGGTTTTTACCGTCAAGGGCACCATGCGGCCCTCCTGTTGCGATGTCACCGGAAGATATCTGTCGAACAGTTCCTGGAAAGGATGGGAAAGGGCAAGGGTGGAAGTTTTCTGACTAGAATTTCCATGAATTTCGATTGGGAGATTTCACGGGATATATATTATATATATATATATAGATATGATTAATTTGAATATGATTGAACAAGCTTTAGCGTGCTTTCCTATCACTTTTGAAGTGTTTCATATTCTAACCAATCAGATTTTCAGAAGTAGGGATCGTCCAAAAATAAGAGACCTCAACATACATACCGTTCCATATACCATACTATACCATACCAGACCAGACCATCCTTCACCATACTATACCTTTAGAGAGGTTCAAAGCGTCATCATTTTGCTTTTTTTTGCTCAAAGAGATCATGCGGACAGAGTTGTGGTCCGTGGTATCCGGCTTTCCCAGTGTGGTTCTTCGCAGCGTCTCAATCCCCAACATGGGCTGAACAGGGGCTCAACATAAGCGCAACATAGACTCAATATGGCTCCAACATAGCCCCGAACAATAGGCCCAGCAACAGCACGGAATGGCACCGAGATTTCTTAAACTGGGGCTTTCCCAGTGTGGTTTTTCGCAGCGTCTCAATCCCCAACATGGGCTGAACAGGGGCTCAACATAAGCGCAACATAGACTCAACATGGCTCCTACATAGCTCCGAACAATATGCCGGGTAACAAGCAGAACGACAGAATAGATCGCTGCAAGCTGAGAGTGCGGTGTGTAAAGTTGCATGGAAGTACTTACGCAGTAGATGCGTAGCAAGAGTGCAGAGATGGTTTGAGTGAATGCAAGAACGGCATGGTATCAAAACTAGCTATATAGCAGCTTTAGTATAGTAGCTATACTAGCTATATAGTTGCTATAGTAGCTTTATACTAGCTATAGGCCTAGTAGTAGCTATAGTAGCTATAGTAGCTTTATAGTAGCTATAGTATAGGCCTAGTAGTAGCTATAGTAGCTATAGGCTATAGTAGCTATAGTAGCTATAGTAGCTACAGTGGCTATAGTATAGGCCTAATAGTTCTTAGCTATATACTAGCTATAGTAGCCGTAGTATAGGCCTAGTAGCTTTTAGCTATATATATATATATATATATATATAGTACAAGGTGGTGCCCCCCTAGTTATAAGTTGGTTTATAAACCGTAGTAACTATAGATATATCTATCAGAAACCCTAGTTATTGGAGTTATAAACCAACTTAGCTAACTATGGGGCACCACCTTGTAACTATAGTACCGTTTCTAGCCGACTCCGAAACGCCAAAACACCACCTAATTTCGTTACCAAAACGTCTCCAAATAGCACCGAAAAACTGCCGAACGTCCCTTCTGAAACCCTATTAGAAACTATTAAAATGATAGGACTACTATAGGCCTAGTAGTAGCTGTTGTTGTTGTTGTTGTTGTTGTTGTTGTTGTTATATCCTCTCTGCCCTGACGCGCTCCCCCTTGCAAGGCCGGGGTCGGCGGATATATATATATATATATATTTATCTTTATTTATATATCTGTGTGAGTAACATCATCTATACCAGCCTGGAAACAGTTTCGATCCTTTGTGGAATTGTTTGAAACTAAAGAAGTTGAACAGTTGGACCCAGTTCGTTATTTGTTTGAAAATGGCGTGCCCAAGAAATCGCAAAGTTGGTAAACACAGCTCACATAACTCCAATTTCACTAGGGTTTTTGGGGATTAGAATGCATCAGCAAGTAGTTAAGAACCATTTCATAAGTTTATAATCATTCATAGCCATTCGTAACATTTCGTAATCATTCATACCGATTCACAACCATTCAACAACCCTTCTGCAGGAGGGTGTGGCAAAACAGGAAACTCAAAATGCTCCGCAAAAATAGAAATTCAGGTGTTCAATCTCCGAAAATAAAAAATACATATATTTACATATGATAGATGTCAGTTTATACGAGTTTATCTCATTGGAACCCCAGCATGGGAGATGTTCGATCATCATTTTTTTGTTGATTCATCTCCCATGTTGTGTGGTAGGCAGATGGATGAGTTGCAGCGATTGCTGCAAGAGCTCAAATACTTGTCGTGGCCTGAAAATGGGGAGTGAACAGCCGTTATGACTCATGAAGGGGATTGATAGTTGATTCGTTTTCTTAAGGCTAGCAAGGTTGGCGTATTTGTCTATCTCAAGTGCTGGGGTTGTGGTGATGATCCGTGGAAAATACAGGGACCCAGATTTCCATTCCCATAAGTTTCCCATACTATTAAGGTTGGTTCTTATGGGAGTAGTATGGGAATAGTATGGGAATAGGGATCCCATCATTGGGGGTCCCCATGAATTCCACCAAGGTTATAACTGTAGTTAGGTTTCCTTATGACTAATTATACAACATGAGATATTCATAGATATTCAAGCATCGAAATTTTGCAACAACAATAAATATTTGAGAATTTGAGAATAAAGTAATGTGTGAGTCTACAACCTGGTCATCAATATTTATTGTGCTGGGAATCCACAGTACCCGCATCCAGGTTAGACCTGAGCATGTCATCCAACTTGGCAATCGAAATCCAAGATGACACTGTTACATAATAATTCCTACAACTAAAGTTCTATATCCTCTAAATGGGGTAATAAACATGAATAAACCCGTGTTGTTAAGGCCTATAACTGCAGGAAATGGTCCTTTGACACTCCAGAAAGTCGTCCGCGAATTTCCTGCATGTTAGATTACTCCAGGCTTACACGGCAACAGCTCTGTGTGGCCTCCAACCATCGCTGAAAAACGTGCAACAAAACCAGCAGCCCTTCCAAGATATTTGAGCGACCACTTGACCCTGATTAGATCTGACTATGTTATATGATTTTGTTGTGTTATGATTGTTATGGGGATGTATCCACTGGTTTATTGGTGAATATGATCACCCACAATGGGAATCCCCATCAACCAACCAACAGTATTATTTGTGATGGCTTATTTGGCTCTTCGGCCTATCATGCTGAAGCATGAAGGAAAAAGATCAGCAACAAAATGTAGCACAACGACCCTGGGTGAAAAATGTCCATTGTGTGTTGTGTGTTCCCCAAAGCGGGTTCTATTTACGGTGTCTTGTTTGTCTTGGGAGTACGTTATCGGCAGACATAATTTCATTCTTCTACATGCGATGTAGAGATGTCACTGGCCTTGAAAGTTTGAAAGTACTAGCTATCCACTACATGCAAACAGAAAGGGCACGATATTGAATCCACCTGTTCCAAGGATGGGCCTGAGACAGGAATGGAGTCTAATCTCCCGTACTTGAGACATCCCGCCTTACGGCTTTACGGAGACAGCCCAATGGTCCCATGGAATCTCTAAGGCCCGAGCCACCCCAACAAGGTTCACGGGCTGTGGCGATCCTGTGGGACGGGGTCTGGTCTTGGGTCCCAAAATGAACAGATCCTAGACTAAAGCATGGTTTCATTCATGGTATAATATGGTATAAGTAATAATATGTGGTTCCCCAGTGATGAGATGTTATAAGTTGGTTTATAAAGCCATAGTAAGTATAAACCGTTAGTCATTGGATTTAAAACCAACTTAGCTATCTGGGGGGGATGGGATTACATTCTTTTTGAGTCTACTATAAGGTGGAGGCCCCAAACGATAGGTAAGCGCGTCTATACCTCCCCCAGACCTATTGGGTTTATGATGGTAGATATATCGAGCTGGTTCATGGCCGTATGAACCAAGAAACGCAACCGGGAACGGGGCGGGCACCACCTTGCGGTCTCACATGGCAACGTGAAGTCTAGTGACGAGAAATGGCCATGTCTGGAGGAATCCTGAAGCTGAAAAAGAATCTTGAAAGGAATGCTTAAAGTAATCGCCCAATTGGATCAAAAGGCAATTCATCACCATGTATTTCATATGTGTGTTTCCTATCGTTTTGATCGCAACCTAAGGTGCACAGATCATCGGTTTCAGGCCTTGACATGGTCACATGAAGTCAGTGAAGTATCCCTTACACCCGTTATGGATAGAATAACATACTCAAAACAATCAACTTGTCAGAATTGGAACTTCAATTTATTTCAAGAAAACTTGACTTCAGAAAAGCAAAACCAACTTATGATGCCAGCTGAACATACAAAAAGATGTGGAAAACCCATGGGTTTCATGGTGGGTGTTCCACATAAATCGCCAGATTTTTTGGAGCCAGGTATCATGTTGGCCGCCTTAGTCAAGTTCTTCCACGTGAACCGGCGACCCGACGACCGATTTTGCAAGCGGATGACGAGTTGATTTCAGGCCTCCTTTCTGAGTGATTCGTAGGAATTAGAAATTTATAGGGGATTCATGTGGTTGATACTGATGGACATTGGGGTTCTCTGCAGCTGTTTGTTGAGATGTGGAGATTTAGTGGGATTTTTGTTGGAATTTTAGACATTGGAGATGTTTGTCGGTTTATTTTGGTTTCACACGCTTTCACCCATTTGGGGTTAGGACATGTTGGCCGCAAATGTTAACAGTTATTGCAGAGATGAGCCAACAGAATTTTGCGGACCCACACATTGTGAGATGTTTCACGGGACCACGGTGGACTACTCTGGCGTCGACATGACTTTGTAAAGTTTTAGGCCATTTTCAACAGGACAAATTACTGTATATCAAATATGTGCTACAACCAGGTTGAGAAGTCCCCCAGTTTCTCCCTTATTCGTTAATCAATAAATATCATTACTCAAGTGTCAATAGAGTTTTGCTTGAGTTTATTTGCACAAGAATCAAGTCTTCTGATGAAGTGTCATGTTGATGGTTAACGTATGTTAACGTATATTATAGTTATAGTCAACAAAAATTGTCTGAATAAATCAACATATTATGGTAAGGCTGCCCCAGTTATGTTCTTGGTGAACAAACACATCTACAGAAACCTATCACACATGAGATCAACCAATGAAGATTAACTATCAATATCCCTTCAATTTGATAGTTCAATCATCCATTTTCCCCTCTGTTTTAGGCTTCAATCCCTAACTTCTCACACCTCCAAAACCGGCTCCCAGCGCCGCGCTCTAATGAGGTTGGGCACCTTAACTCTTTGGCCGTTACATCAGGGTCTCACGGAGGCGCTGCTACAGGAAAACTTGCGAGTTAGTAGTGCTGAAGGTCCAGCCAAGCTATCTATCTGGGTAGATGGTAACCTGAAGTCAAGATGCTTGGTCAAATCCGAACCTGAAATAGTGATAAATCACTTTTCTATCTTTACCCCCAAGTTGGCAATTGGCTAGTTGGTCAAATCCGAACCAAAAAAACAAGATCAATTGAAGCTGTTCTTTTCCGTAATTTTTGGGGAATAGAAGAAATTATGTCCAGCCCAACAATGACCGATACCCGAGTTTTTTCATGATCATATTTTTTGATTGGGGACATATGATCATCTTTCCGGAATGGATACAGTTTCTCGGAATAGCAATGCTTCAGTGTCTCGGCATTTCTTGAAACACACTTTCTTTTGATGAAAGCAATAAGAACAATCATGATAACAACATGTCACAACTAAGAATAGTGATATGCGTTCTTTTTCAAGTAATTAGAAATGATAGTAGTAAGTATATAGTGCATCATAGTACTATGGCCTACATATCCACACTTGTATGTGTTGTTATGGTTTGGAAAACACAGCATGGGTGCCCAGTAAGCAGTCATTGGATACTGGCTCGCCTAGTGACTTTTCACCCGTCAATACATTTAAACCATCAATGCACTTAATCTGTTGAAGCGTAGGGTCTTTGTGTCTATGCAATGAGGAGTGTTTGATCCTTGGTTCCACTGACTGCTGAATTGCAAAAGAAAATCATGTCCGAGCCATTCACAAAGAAACCCTTATATAGAACTATATATAGATATATGTTGCTCTCCAGTAGATCAACATGAGTATGACACATGTTGCCCTCGAGTAACATCGATTCACAAAAAACAGTCCAGCCACCATCTATGGAAATCGGCCATCTTCCAGGGACCTCTTCGAATGTGGGTCAGCTTCTGTTGGAGAAATCCCCAATCGAAATGCAACAGCTAAAAACATGACTCTTGACACACCAAAAGGGAACGATTGCATCCGGTTGCTGAAAATCAGATGGACACGGTGCTTTCCTCCAACAGTTTGATAATTGATGATAATAATTATAGTCATCATTGAACCATCTAACCATCATTATAGGTTGGTTTATACCCTATCTAT
Organism: Symbiodinium sp. clade C Y103; assembly: GCA_003297045.1. Taxonomy (NCBI): domain Eukaryota; class Dinophyceae; order Suessiales; family Symbiodiniaceae; genus Cladocopium; species Cladocopium sp. clade C. Next base: position 283,767 of record BGPT01000378.1, read on the forward strand.
ATCTCTATCGTTATCTTGGACAGCTGCCATAACCCCTGCCCCGCAGCAGGCTTTTGCGGCCCTCGAGTCACAAGCAGGTGCGGCCCTTGAAGGGATGATCAGATAGCTGTTTTCCGCGGCTGATCAGTCTGAATTGTAGGGAAATATATCGAAATATATATTTATATATTTATATATCCCAAAATTTCTGGTAATATTTAGAGATCACAATGCAAACTGATTTTTTTTTCAACATTTCTTACTTTATGGAAGATCCCAGCTTGAAAAAAAAAACATGGGGAGCCCTAGAGCCTGGCATGAAATGCGCACCCGGAACATGACCACTGACTCAGGGGTGAGAGCAAGTGGAGTCAAGTAATACGCAACGCTTGCAGTTCCAATTCACCTGGTTTATTACAGATCAGTTTGGATTATGACCTTTGTGCCCGTTCAAACTTCGTCCTTGAGACATTTCAACCCTGTGGTTCAAGACGATTCTTGCCACTTAGCTGCAATGAATCATTCAGACTTTAGGGTCTTAACAGACTCGCAGCCAACTTGCAAACATGTTGACAAATTCATCACGTGTTTAGGGGTCAGGTTTGGCCAGGTTTGGCCTACATTGTCACTGCCATCATCATCATCATCATCATCATCATTATCATCATCATCATCATCATCATCATCAGCATCACCATCACCATCACCATCACCATCATCATCATCATCATCATCATCATCACCATCATCATCATCATCTCTTCTTCTTCTTCATCATCATCATCATCATCACCATCATCATCATCATTATCATCACCATCATCATCATCATCATCATCATCATCATCATCATCATCATCATCATCATCATCCTAATCCTCATCCTCATCGTCATCGTTTTCGTCGACATAGTCGCCATAGTCTGTGTCATTAGTATTTATTAATTTGATCAATATTAAGATATATATGTCACATGTTTTGACTATTGTTTGTATATGTTTCTCATTATCATCAACGCAACAAGAGGAAACACAACACCTCAATGAACTTGTACCTCCGGTATCCTCTCTTCTCTGTCATCCCCATGTCCAGGTACTTGGCTCCCAAACCCGGGTGACTTGATCTTCATCTCGCACCACCGACATGGTGAATGGGTCATTGTGGGGCCATACAGGCCATGAAGTTATAGTTCAATGCATAGTATCAAACATGGGGGAGATAGGGATTCAAACACCGTCATCGATGATTATCATGGAGATTCTCGGATTGATAGTTGATTTCTTTGATCAATCATAGATGTTTGTTGGTATGGTAGACATATCCAACTAGTTATTGGGAGGTGTACACCAACTTCTATAACTTATAACTGCGGTCACCACCTTAAAAGTGGATTCCAAGCATGATACGTAAGCAGTTTTGTTTTGGGATACTGTATTGAACCCACTAACCCGTGAACTAACCGCATGGGGCATCGAAGTGACAATGGACTTACATTTGGGACAGGGTGGGACTGGGAGAAAGAAGAAACACCCCAAATCTCCAGTGGTTCATGGTTGGGGAGTCAGCAAAACAAGGTTAATGATTCACCTGCAAAGAAAACGGGGTAAGATTTGGAGATGGTTAGCCAGGATTTTAGCAGTACAACTTTCATCCCTGATGAACTTTTGGATGATACAAGCATATCTCAGGACATCGACAAAAACTCACGGAGACTCACGGAGAATCATTGGGATTATTGGGATTTTCGTTACGAGAAATGGACGGAATGACGGAGTGACTGGGAGCTTTTAGAGAGCTGCCGCCACTAGGTTGCTGGCTGGGAGTCTGACATGTTCTTACCGGTGCTCAACGTAGGGAATGGGGGTTGCTGACCTATTTTATAACCATGAAAATTTTATCATCCCAGCAACCCCCATTCCCTACGTTTCGCACCAGTAAGTTGTATATTTTGGATTTTGAGAAGGAAAGGCCTTGCAATGGAGCCGCTTTTCCTTCCCGTCCCGTCCCGTCGAAAGTCTGGCATGAACGACCGGGCCCCTAACACGAGGCGCCCCTCCCCAAGTCCAGGGCATGTGGCATCCCTGCACCAACGCCTACAAATGCTGGCCTGGCATCTCCACCACCACCCCCTCCATTGCCGGTGGATCGAAGCCTGCGAAGTCAAGAGCCCTCTGAAGAGGGCTCCGAAATCCTGTGATATCTTAATTGACATCCATCTCAGGATCGGTTTGAGGGAACATGCACAGTAACTGACAGGAACTCGTGTTTTTTTTTTTTTTATGTTTTTTTAATGTTGGTGAAAGCATGTCAAATCCGTGTTTCCTTTGGCGAAATCCAAGACCAATCCAGTGGTTCCAACTTCAGTGTCTTCTACTTGATGGATTGTGGGTCATAGGCTCATAGACTTTGTTTTGTAGTGTGGATTGGTTTGGTTTTATGGTTTTAAGATTGGTTTAATTTCAGTAAGCCAGAATAAACCTACCATTTCGGGATGGTTTATAGTACCAATGTATCGTAATTTTGCGGATGGTTTACTATTTCTTTACGAAGATTATATAGTCACTTTCTGCGTTTTATATGTTGCATTTCGTTTGGTACACTTAGATATATACCGAACTAGTTAGTTACTATGCTTCATAAACCAACTAACATCACTGGGTGGGCGCCACCTTGTCATAAACTATGAATAAATTCCAATGTTAGATGGTATTCAGGCCCTGTACCATGTTAGAATATGTTTGAATCACCATAAAGCCTGCTTCACCTAGTGATGTCTACCAACTAAGCTTATCCTTTGGGCTTCAGCCCCTGTCACCGCAACCCACCGTTCCGCCAGACCCCGCGGCAGTGGAGACCACAGCGTGGCCATGAGACGCCGACCGCGGGATTTTGCCAAGATGGCTCGGGAGCCCATGCGCGATGGCGGTGCCCTCCCAGGTATCTTTGTTGGTTTACCAATCATATAGTAGTATGAGGAACGCTAATAATAAATCTGCAATAAAGCCACCATGACTCATCAATGACGGGGGATACCACCCATGAAAATCGTGATTTTGCGGATGGTTTATCATATTGTTTTTATATATCGTCAACCGTAGAATTCACTTCACCAAGGTGCGCAAACTTAGCTAACACACTGGGGCACCGCCTTGTAGACCCATAAGAACATGCATATTGGATGTATGGGTCTAGGATTCTTATCCCGTTCTAAGATGTATTGTATAAGATGTATGGTGCACCTAGGAAAAATAGGCTGCATGGTGATATAACCTTATACCTGACTATCAATTCCAACGACCTCATGTCGGAATCTCACTTGTGTGATGGGAATTATCGGGGGCAAGTATCCCAAAAGGGACGCAATATCATGATTCGGCATCATGTTTTTTGGTTGCATAAACCCACGTGTATATACGTGTATATGATTGAGCTTTACAAATGGGGATGTAGTGGATCCAAGTTGGATTTTTTGGTAACAACTAACAACTTCAATGAATGGAGATTAGGGTTAAATCAATCATTAGTGGCTACCTTAGGGTCTACCGGTTTACTAATACCAATGCTTCACAATAAAAAGGAGAAGGCAGAATGAGTACAGCTAGCTTCATTCTATGAGGGCGTCCTGTGGGATCTGGAACTTCACTTTTTTTTCCTGGTGAAATTCTATTAATGTGGTACCCTCTGGTAAACTGTTACATAACTATGGAAAATCACCATTTTTTAATGGGAAAATCCACGAACTTTCTATGGCAATTTTCAATAGCAAACTGTTAGTTTACCAGAGGGTACACCAAAAAATCAACTGACCATTTGGGGATGGTGCAAATGGCATTGTGCTTACCTTCAAAAAATCTTCAAGGACCGCATATCTGGTTCGGGATATATGTTTTAAGTGATCCAGAATCACTGGCTGCTTGTTAGGTGTTCGAAAACTTATGCTGGTTCAGCATGTCTCAGCATATGTGGTCATGCCATGAGGACCATCCGCAGGCCATTGAGAGAAGTAGGGAATACATCCGGATGAAGAAGATGGGCGATCCGTTGACAGGAAGAGAGACACGTTCAACGTTGGGCAATGGTGATGATAACCCGGCTTTCAAGATGGTGGTCAGTGGCCAGGAGCCTGGTGAGGGCGCTGCGGTGGCTCCTACCTGCTGTGGTTCCATCGACGGATGACTCCGTGCAGTGGCTTGGGCATTGGAAGACGGGTAGATACATCGAACTAGTTGATGAATGTGAATGGGGCGAATCGATACCAACTTATAGCTAGGGGGCCCACATTGTATACATACATATGTATATATATATATAATGTGAATCTCAACCCTTGAGTGAACCCTGAAAACCCTTTCTGGAAGAACCCTGTCTCCACCCTTTGTTCCTTGCCGTGCTTCCTGGCTCCTCTTCCCCAAACATCGGGCGAGGCCAAGCGGAGTGGCAGATGATGGATTGACATGGAATGGCACAAACCTGGAGAGTTTGACACACCTTCTCTTTCGATCAAAACCAACTACTCCAAAAAGAAACTAGTTGTGCCAACCCACGGTTGATCCTGCCGCTGGTGGGCTCGAGTTCCAACCCAGTAGTCTTTCTCAACCCTATTCCCACTTCTAGTCACTCTGAGAGCACTAAGTTTCCTAATATCAACTGGACAATCAGGAACCCCAATAGGTGTGAACTTGACTGTTCTGGGTTTTTGATGTACTCGAACCAACTCCTTCTCGGATGCCCATTTCCAAAAGTCATGCAATGACGGAGAAATTGTGTCATCAACATTCACCAAGCATGGATCCGCATCTTGACTTGATGCCTCTTCTACTTTGTTTCCTTGACTCTTTACCCAACTAACCCTTTGCCTATGATCCAACCTCTCCTTCAAAACAAAATCCTCATCCCTCAAGCTGTACTTACCAGTAGCAAGACATTGTCGAAGAGCTTGGGAATCCATGGACTTCGTGAGACAGTCCGCGAGCATCGCTTGAGAGCTCACCCAACGTGCAATGCAATTTTCCCTGAGCCGCTCCCTAATCAACAAACACTCAATTGTTGTTCGATGTTCAGAACACTGGGGCAATGCCGTCCTGGTCAACAGGTCGTATGCACTTTTGCAGTCAGTTACCAAAGCTGAGGTTCTTTCATTCAACAGGAGTTTCTCAGGCTGTCTCCAATTGCAGTCTGGGTTTCTCATCCATGCCCACATGACTCGGATCCACATCAAGCGGTCCACCGAATTACACAAAGCCGCAGCTTCTGCTCCGAGAGTACTGCGTACAATCCGAGGCACCCGTTTACTTGTCCAAGCCACTGGAGCTACTACTGCTTTACGATTCTCAAGAAGCTCAGGGGTTGTTGCAAACACCAAAGTCCCCTGATGAGCATGATTCTGCTTATTGGACAAGAAAGATGCATCAGAGAATGCACAGTATGTTACATCATTCGGAGCTATGGGAAGGACCATCAAAGACACTGGGTGTTGTTTGGCTTCGGCAAGAACCTTGTTGGCCAAAAGCAGCTCAGCCACTGTTGCTCTGCAAACTGAAGACTGAAGTTCTCCTACTTTTGCTGAGAGATCAGGTCTTGTGTGCACCGCTGCATACTGCAGTGCCCCTACCAAACTCCTCAATTCACTTCTTTCAGTCTCCGACACTGCAGAGGAAGGCTGCTGTCGTCGATGCTTTGGAATCGTGATTGGGGAAACCTTTTCAATGTAAGAAATCTGATCATACTCAATACTATAGTCATCCCACTGTTTGAAATTAATCCCAGTATACTTGAATTGTTTTCTTTCAAAAGATCCAAAGCTGAAACGGTTTTCTACTCTTTTGAGCATGGCCAAGAATTTGCTGTCGCCTCCGGCAATACCATCGTCGACATGGACCCCAATTGATCCGTGACAGATGGGATTTCCCGCCTTATCTTTGGAATACAGACCAAAAACGCATGGGTCTAGTGGGCATTGAGTGCACCCCTGACGAATCAGCTCATCACGAAATTCACAAAACCAAAGATAGGGAGCGTCAATGCGACCATAGGCTCCTCCATCCAAAGCACACTGATCATGATCCCCCATACCTAAGGATTCCCTTAATTCTGGGGGAGGGTGGATGCCCAAAACCCTTCCATCGCCCCGGCCATGTAAGAAGGCGGTACTCACATCAAAAGAGATGAGTTCCCATCGATTGGAAGCCACTGTCTGGAGGACTGCCATTCGGCCGTCTTTTGACAAAGTCGGTGCATCATTTGCTACAGAATCAATTCCTGGGTCCTCAAACCCAATTATGACAAGGCGTGCCTTAGCACGCATGCCCTGGGATGAAAGCTGATCAGGAGCTTCATCACCTGCTGCACTCTTCCAATTCAAAATCCACCTACACCTCATGAGAGCATGTTCAGGAATCTTACCAGATGAAACCTTCCTGACAGTCTTGTGATGCAGCCAGGCTCCGATCTCCTTGTGCTTTGCCGCAGCAAACAAACGCTGATCCCTCTCCCCGAGGTCACGAAGCTTTACTTCGACCCGTTTCTTTCGCATTTCGGAAACGAGACAACAGATCTCATCCTGGGAACTCCCTTTTACCCCAAAACTTTCCCATGACCCTTCGGGGGTGATATCAATCTCCCAAACCTTACACCCATGACCCATCTCCCCACTAATGGTATCCCCAAACAAAGCAGCATCCCCTTCAGAAAGCTCACCAGGCAATGCCTCCGGAATTGGAGTGGTCAAAGGATCATTTTGGGAGGATCCAGGTTCCTCAGGATTGACAGCAGGAGAAATGTCAGCAGCACCGAGAGACGCACCATCTGAAGGTGAACTTGGCGCTTGTTCCGGTTCTGGAAGGCTGGATTCTAAATCAATCAAAGCATCCCCTTGAGTGACATCATCAGCCTCAGGAACACTATCACCCAAGTCAAAGAAATCCTGATACTGGGCCCTCTTCAACCATTCATCAGTTGGGTACTTTGACTCTTCACTTGATTGAACCGCCTTCCATTCACGGAACGATGCCGGCCGAAGTTGCTCAGGACTGGCTCTTATGAGCTTGTTGGCATGTGACAACCAAACTATTTTTGTTCCCTCTACCATCGCTACTCTTGCAGGACCATACCATTTACCCCTTTCACGCCGCATGTTTCCCCCAACTTTCTTCCAGTAAAGTACCCAATCACCAATCTCATAGGGGTCTCTTAAGGGACGACTGCGACGGAGCAGAGCACGCCGAAGACTGCTGCAGTTATCAGCTTCTACAAATGCCTTTCTGGCGGAACATCTCAAATCCAAAGCTTTTCTGAATTGGTCACTGTCATGGCCTTCATCAAGTGCCATCAAATGACTTGACACCCCTTCACCTGATGTAACAGAAGCAGGAAGACGCCTGGCAAAACCCAAAACTGCCTGTTCAGGGGTGTATCCATGAACCCTAGACATGGTATTCTTGGCTGTGAAGGCTTGACGCAAAGCTTTGGAAAACGCAGCAGAGTCTAAAATCGGAGCTTCGGCATTCATACGGTCCAGCATTTTCTTGATGACCTTTCCATGAGATTCCACCCGGCCCAATTGCCAATGTGAATCCGTAGCTGTCATTTTCAATTCAACATCCTCACTCTGCATTTTGCTCAACCACTGACCCCCCGTATACTCTGTTGCTGGGTCCAAGTACACTTGTTTAGGAGGTCCAGCCCATGACAGCCAAATGTCATCAAAACATCGAATTTGTGCTTCAGCATCCTCCCCACACGATTTGCCCAAATGGAACAGGGTCCCCTCATCCAGCACATGAAAGAAACTAAAATTAACACCTTGATCATTTGTCCAAACAGCTTTGTCAAGACCAACAACTTCGTTGAAACCCAAATTTTTGTGGATGGCGGCTGGACGAGACAGTGCATATCCTTGCTGAGTCTCACTGCAGGAATCGCACTGAAATTCTAAAGCCCCTGCTACCAAATGAGGCTCAGCGTGGGTGTCTTTCAGAAATTTGGCAAAGCGACTTGGGTCGGGATGTCCCATACGGTGATGAACACGTCGAATCCAATCTCTCTCTTCTTTCTTCAATTCCAGAAACCTAGGACCGTGAACCGCTACATTTTTGGGGGGAAACCCTTGATCATATTCCCCACGACTGACATCAACACTACCAACTCCGGAATCACTATTCCCATCTACACCTGATGAGGGTGTTTCTTTTGAGAGAATGGATGACTTGGTTCCTAAAGGACAGTGACGTTTCTCTGATGGCTCGTCCACAACATCAGTTGGACGTTTCGTCAGGCTCACTGGTTGGACATCAGAACGGACCGGCAATGGCTCTGCCGAGGAAGAAGTATTGGAAGTTCCGGACAAGCCAATCCTCTTACACCTAGGTAAATCCAACCACTTTTCTGGTTTTCCAAGTTCTTCAACTTCCCCGGTTTGACGATGCAAAATGAAAGTTTGACGCAAGGGAATTTCAGCCTCATCATAGGCTCCCTTTGGAACACGAAAACGGTCAGTGCCACGGCAAATCTCTACAGCCTGGACGTCAAAAGTGCAGAGACGCTCAGCATCTTGAAACAACACTTCACCCCGACCAACCTGAACTGTCCCTGCTCTTGGGGCCCGTTGTTCAACACGTTTGAAGATCTCCCTTAGCAGACTCTTTCGAGGGGTTTTGTGGGGTAGCTCTGATGCTGATTCCGAACTCTCCACAGCTTTCCGCTGTAGTCTACAGCGCCGGGCTTTGACCTCGCCAGCCATCGCCATTTCTTCTTGAGTGACCATCAACGGCAAACACAGCTCCGAAAGTTCTAAAGGCAATTCCCCAGAACAACGACTTCTCAACAGATACCAACAAATGTTCTTGGAAAACCCATTTGAGTACCTGGCTGCATATTCAGAAAGATTGATGGTCCGCCCAAGATATCGAATGCTACCTTCAATCGGCTGATGATTGTGTCGCTGCTTGCAGTATCGAGAGTCCAAAGTTTCATGCAATTCTCTGGAGGTCGTTCGAACCACAGATCTTTTCCGAAGAAAATTGTTACCCTGGGGTACCCGAAGTTTTCCAACCTCACACATGTCAAACACTGACCTAAGGGTACCCTGAACAACATCCTGGAGAACTTTTTGATCAAAGGCTTCAGAACCCTGTGGTTGTTCCATATGAAAATGTCGACCCCCAAGTACTTGAAATTCATACACTTCTCTACACAGTTGGAGGTGTGTTTGTTCTGCTTTGCGACCTTGTAGTATTCGAGCTCGAGCTGCTTCGCTTCGACACATATTCAGGCGACTGAAGTTTCCCCAGAATTTGCAATCTGGAGACATCCAAACATCACGAGGGCATTCTGTCCGGAGGATCTTCCAAAGAGCGGCACGTCCCTCTGGTGTCGACAAGTCGCCATCCCTCTTGGTAAAACGTTTGGCTTTGAGACCCATCTTTAAGGCCATGTTTGTGAGAGTTGAGTCCTCTTCGCAGTAAATCTCCAACAGGTCCAGTTTACTCTCTTGAAACATATGGGATGAAGAAAACTGACCCTTTGATGGCGACTCACCTCGTTGTGCATTGACCTCCCAAGACAGTGCCAGCATCGCATCCAGGTTGTTCTGAATCTTAACCGACAATTGATCTAACTCCTTTTGACAAAGTTCCACATTAAAGTCGCCAGAAGTGGACACCATGTTGGTAGATTCTCCTTGAGTAGATGCTGGAGCCACTGACGTGAGACCACCTAGGATGAATTTTGCTTCCTCACTTGATCGAGCTCCCGCTGCAAGATGGCAATCTTGGTGAGCAGCAGTTGCTCCTTCTCCTCGTCCTTGGTCACGCTCATCTCGGCCGAGGCCGCTGGATCCGGGCTGAGTGCCCTCTTCGGTGGTGTGGCCATCTCGAAAGATGGATCGCCCATCAGCTCCCAATCCACGGAGGATGCCTCCGGAAGCCAGATGGAGGTCTCCGCAGGCTTGGACATCATTTTGACCTTGGGCGCCGGCTTCACAGGCATCTGATTTCCCAAGCTCATTGCTTTCACATAGTTTTGGAAGCTGAGAGCCCAGGGATTGGTCAGGTGCGTGTGGTTCTTCATGAAGGAGCTGTACTTGCCGTCCTTCTCGAAGACCTTCTTGAAGCTCTCCCCGGCATACTTCCCTTCCGGGAACACCTGTTCTCCCCATTGGTGAAGAGACGTGATCCCTGTCGGGCGACGGATCTGCACTTGAGCTGGATTTGCATAGTTCAGCTCTGGATCCTCTGGGAAAGGGAGCTCGTCGTGCCCCGTCAATGCCAGTGGAGGAGAACTCTTCGAACTCACGCCCTTGGAGTACGCCATGTCTCTCACACCGAAGATTGGAGGGTGATCGAATGGGATCTCGTTGATGAGCCTCTTGAATTGCTGCTGTGACCATCAAGTCATCTGTGGCTGCTGCTGTGCATGCTGCTGCGTGTTCAAGTTTAGTTTCAGCTAAAGTGATCATTTCACACTGACTCTCAGGCTGTTGTTTCTCAGCAGCCCTTGAAAAGACTGCAAGCACTTGCGCAAGTTCAACAGTGAAAAGTCCCTTTGAATTGACTTTGAGGGGAACCCGACAATTTTGACCATGAAAGACAAGTTCACTGTTGCGAGACGACACATCAGCAGCAGTAGCTTTCAGAAACGCATTGGAAAGAAGAAAAGGTGTTTCACCATTAACAACTTCAAGTCTCATCCACTTTGAACCAAAAGGAATAAACAAAGCACCAACACTCTTCAAAGTCCCGTTATTTCCAAATCGAAACACCGTATCTGACTTTCCCCACTGCACTTTCGGTTGAATCTCCAACGGAAGACTCTCGATCAGACTTTTGACTCGGCGTTGCCCAATCACTGACTTGCTAGCTCCAGTGTCTATGATACCTGGACAAACTACCTCAGCACTCAAAACTGATTCGGCCATGTTTTCAGTCCTGATACCCGAACGACAAAGGACCCCCTTAAGCCTTTCACTCAATTTGTCCGTGTTCAGAAACTGGGCAATGCATCCATGAGTTTGAGAATTCCTACCAGCTACCGTCATAAAAATGAATTCTTCATTAACTTTGGGTTCTTGTTTTAAGAACTCCAATGACTCAAATGGTGGGTGTGTCCCGCATGATCCCAACAGCAAGTCCTGCGCTCCATGGAGAAGATCATTCAGAGAAAGCACTGTGCCAGACCCTGGGATCTCATTCACAATCTCCTCCGAGAAGCTGCTGCTTTGCACTTCGAGAGCCATGTTGACATCGGCGCTTGTAGTAGACGTTGTTCCTGATCCCTTACGAGGGCACTCCCATTTCCAGTGCCCTTTTTGTCCGCATATGCGGCAATGGCTGGCCGCAATTCGGTCAGCCAAGCTTTGTCTACGTCGACCTCCTCCCTTTCCACCATGACCACCAAAGCCTTTTCGATTCATCTTTCCTTTGCCCTTTGGGGGCCAAAATCCACGGGATTTGATCTTATCCCGGAGACGGCCTCGTGCCTCAGCATAGGCACTGAAGCAAAGGCTCAGTTCTGGAGAATCTTGACAAATCTCCACCAACTGGTCTTCGAAGTCCGCTATGACTTGAGCGTCTTCATCTCCACCATCCACCATGGCCTGTAGGATGGTTTCCTCATCCATCGGCTCCTCATAGTCAGCCACATGATGGACCTCCTCCGATTCCTCTTCAACATAGTTGACAGGATACACTTTCTTCTTGGGATCACTTGCACTTCCACTTCCCAAAACTTTGGTCGACAATGACCGCATTGCACTTTCGATCTTGTCCGTCTCCAGCTTCCCACCAGTCATAGTGATGACCTTTCGTTTGTCATCTGAGGTCAGACTACTTTGACGGAGCAGTACAAAGGCCTGCATGTCGGCCAGTTTGGCATCACCTAAGTCCAGGAACGAGACATTCATGCGATTGACATAGCTCATGTTGGTTTCATCACTGCGTTGAATCACCTTGTAGATCGCCTTCTCAAATTTGTCATATGTCTGAAGCTCAGCGGCTTCCTCCCAAGTCGCCACAGCTTTCAGCAACACATTGATGCCCTGCTCAGGGTCAGAAAGTTTGGTGGCGTCCATGGCCTTGATCTGAGCCCATGCAGTGCCCTTCATGAGCAGTGCCAAGCGTGGCGCCAACATTGCTTTGTCCTTTGCTGGACATATGGAGTGCAAGAACTTCACCTTGTCTACATACTCTCGCGGATCATCTGCTGAAGGATCAAAAGAGGGAAGGATGGACCAGATAGAGCTCGCACGATCCTCTGCGGCTGGTCCTGATCCCTCCGAGGACATGGCAACGGCTCAATGGTTCCCTTCTCCTTTTGAGAAGGAAACAGGATGCAGGATGTTGGTTGCAAAATGCTGTTGAACGAATTGAAATGCAAACCACCTTCCTAGGTAAATTAGGTTAGAGCCCTGTCTATAGTTTGGATGCCTCCAAGGAGGCTCCGCTACCAATGTGAATCTCAACCCTTGAGTGAACCCTGAAAACCCTTTCTGGAAGAACCCTGTCTCCACCCTTTGTTCCTTGCCGTGCTTCCTGGCTCCTCTTCCCTTGACATGGAATGGCACAAACCTGGAGAGTTTGACAATATAAAGATACATATGCATGTAGGACCATACTGGACCAATATTTTGGAATATTTGATATAAGGGGAATATTTCAAATTGAATCGAAACTGGTGATTTGACTCATGCTAAACTCCTAAGTTTTGGTTGAATATATATATATATATATGTTGACCCAGTATGTGATAATATATGAACATATATGCTTGTCTATGATAGCAAATGATAGGACATGATATTTGTATATATATATATATATATGCATATACATCTAGTATTATATGTACCACTGTGGTCATCAGTCCATGAATAGAGTCCTACCCGTTAAAAGAAATCCCCAATGATGGTGGGATGACCATACGCCATGTACCCCCTTTGACCATTGCATTTATATATTGTGGATGATATGCCCTGGAGTATCTCTGTTCCCATCTTACGTTCTCATTTTTGCTGGATGACTGGGAGCCTTACACAGCTACCTTTTGGTTAAGGCATAGAAAGCAAATGTTGTTAACTTGTAGCAGGGGAGTAACGCACTATCAAGATGGATCTGAGTTCCTTCTAGGTTCATGCTACCAATGCTGGTTGGAAGTAGATCAAACCGCATTTCAACTGCAACTATTATACATGCACTTGCCAATTCTCGCCACTCCGAGGGCCAAGTTTGGCATTGCCATCATGGATGTCGTTTCCCCACTGCTTGGTTAATTTTGATTTACAGCCACGCAAAATTTTCTGCAATAAATCGGTGAATTTTGACGAAGGGCATGCAAAACCAACCCAAACCTATCCCAAAAGGACATCCGACTTTATTTATGAGAAAAACTGCAGAAACCATGAGACCTTCGTGGTATCGACCATGGTTTCCTATAGATTTTCCCTCCTTGGGTCAGGCCACTGCTGGTGGACCCTTTCTTGCACATGCAGGCGCGCTTGGTAGCTAGGTCGGTCGGTTCTCATCCTCCTCCAGCTATGCCCATCAACACTTATACAGTGTTATACATGGGATTATATATAACTGCTGCAACCAATTGGTTTTATATCACCTAAATGGTGTTCTCAGCCAGTTATGACTGTTGAGAGCCATGACTGGATCTATCTTGAGTTGTGCTGTCCCTTTCCCTGTAGATTCACCAACTGCATATCTTCATTTTGAGGACAGGTTGCAGCTTCACTGTTTCGCTCGTGGTCTGATTTTCCAAGATGCACTGAACATTTACCAGTGAAGGGAATGAAAGCAAAGACGATGGGTAAAAGAATGCTGGTAGTTTTGGTACTGCCCAAAACGACATGAAAAATGGATTGAAGATATGATCCTGCTGGAGATTGATACATTTGTTGCGCACAGCAAACATATGGTTCTCATGAACCTAGATTTTGGCCCGTTCCGAAACATGTCAATTGTTGCTCCTTAGGTTGCCACTAGCTGCTGGAATTCCCACACGTTCTTTGTTGTGTTGGTTGAGCCCCCGTTTCTGCGCAAAATCACGTAAAATCGAAATTTTGTATGTTTCTTGGTTTTCTTTCATATATTATAAATATATCATATTATATGTTTTCCCGGGCAACCCCCCCGGCTAAACACCTTTCTATGGACCGAACCCTCCGCGCTATGCGCGAAAGGCCCGGAGTTGGTCGACGTTGTGCTGCGGCGCTTGGGTTTCCTTGGTCCAAGCGGATTGGATGAGGCCACGGCAGGATGGGAAGTACCTGGCTTCGCTGAGCTATTAGAAAAACTTGGTTGACGCACAGAACTTTGTTCACTACCATGTGGGGCCCCAAGATAGCTAAGTGGGTTTATAACTCCAATAATTATGGTTTATGATGCGTATATCTATAGTTTATGGGGTTTATGAACCAAGTTATAACTGGCGGGCCCCACATTGTATGATGCATGGTAGATATATCTATTTGCTGAAGGCCGATTGGTTAAGTTGTTGGGAACTATAAACCCACCTGGGTTATTTGGGATTATGAACTAGCTCATAGGATTGGGAAACTGGGAAACCTCTCAAACAAGTGGTATGATGAGATGGGAAACAAGGTATTACCTTGGTGAATGAAAAGATAACTTGTATCAAGTAAATGAAACATTAGCTTCCCATGTGATTTTTCATTACCTTGATGGGAATTCCCTAGATTTTTTGATTTTCCCACCGGAAATCCACTCCTTTGAGGAATCTAATATATGTTGTTCTTCTATCATGGTTGTATGACTAATGTATATATAATGTGGTAAACCATGGTAAAGCCCATGCCATAAACCATCCCCAATTGGTATCGTTCTTTGGGATGATCCCCAATTGTGTCATAAATCCCATCCCCCGCCCAAAAAAGAAACACCGGGTCAATCCTTGTCGAAACCGCATGGTTTCTGGGGGGTGTTTAGTAGGGGGAAGGGATACATATTATGTTATTATCTAGTGACTAATGTGGCAAAGCTTATGCCATGAACCTCCAATCTTGGAGCGTTTGGGAGTGGCTAATCATTGGGTTTACCATATTATACAGTTACGGGCCCACGGGAGAAACACTACGGAACTATGAATTATGGAACAGGCCCATGTATCAATCTATCACTATGAATACATGTACAATAAACTATAGAGAAAAACAGTTTTTTTTGTCTGGAACCATACACCAATGCAGTATTTTTGGTTGACACCAACCATCTTGAGGGGGATAGAAAGTTCATGGGGATATGCGACACCACTGGTTGGACATGTTCTGACTTGGTGGTTCACTGGTTCACCCCCGGAATCATAAGTGGGTGAATTCGCCCCATAGCTGGACTAGCCTCTGCTAAACCAACATAGCTAAATCACCCGTTTTTTTAGATAAAGCATCGATACATGGGCAATTCTACATAGCTGTGTTAGTTTACTGAACAAATGCTGCAATGCTGCCTTTTTTAGGAGGATTTTTGTTCTTAGCCGAGTTTTGGGGGATTGGGTGGATTCCATTTGATGGAAACATGGAAAACATGACGCATCACGATGGGGAGAATGACCTATATATTCAAGAATCTATGAGAATATATGGGATAATCTATCGACTATCGCGAGGTATAATGGTATATAGCTAGGAAGAGTTGGGATCCAGCTTAGAACAATTCGTGGTGTTTCCTAAACATGATCCACATATATCCAAATATTGCTAAACATACAATATATGGAGCACATGCCGAGTATTATATTACTCCAATCGTTCGATGAAGCAGCCCCGTGACATCACAAGATGTGATTTCCTCCGCCGATTCTCAGAAGTTCAATGCAATCAGTGGGGCACTTGCTAGTCGTGGTACAATATGTATAGTTTACGTATATGTATGTCACTTTTTTGAAAGGTATCCTAATCCATTGAATTCATGGGAATCCCCAAATGATGGGGACCCTGTTTCCAGTTTCCATAGCATTGGTGCATGGGAGTAGTACGGAAGGCGACGATGGACCATGGGCGTTCCATGATGGAGGTCCCTGCACATTCCACCAACAAGGGAAGGCCCATTAACTTTGGAATACTCTAGATGTATCATGATACCCTCTGGTAATCAAACATGGCAATTGGAAATCCACTGTAAATGGAGATTTTCATGGGAAAATCATCTACAAATATGGGATTTTCCATTGCCACGTTTGATTACCGAAGGGTACATCTACCATTCTTCCTAGAATTTCCTAGGTCATGGAGTTATGTTAACCAACTGACCTATCCTTGGCCCACCTTGCAGGGTATGTTTGCGACAGGCGATTGAACTCTTCTGCCAGACGAATCGACGAGTGCTCGGGCCGAAGTATGAATTGAAGGACTACGGACACTAGGGGCACCGGGCAGAGCAATGGCTTTGGGAAGATTTATGTCCACCCAGGATAACCTCGGCTTGGTGATTGCTATCTTAGAGCTAACCCCTTCAATCAACAGTTTGCTGACCGCGCTGAAAATGCTCCTTCTTTTGGGGAATTCCCAAAACTGTTTTTTTCCAGCTTGAAGAACAATAAGAATGATAATGAAAATAGAATGATAATGAATGGTGTGGATTATGATGATGATCATCATGATCATGATCATTATCATGAATGTGATAATGCTCGCAATTCATGTTGGACAATGATAATCATGTGTGTATTTCTCCCCTGGTGTTATGGATGACTTTGGATCATTTCAGGTAGATGTTTTATTCATGGTGATCTCATGGCCACCATAAATGATTCAACATATCAACCACGGAATCGTCTGTTGGGAGTTAACATATACAGATCATGTATGATAATGCGTTGGAAGACACCAATGTGTATGGCAATGACAATGTTGTTATGAGATGTTTTAATGATTATGTTCTGGGTATGAAAAATGTTGTGTTGGAAGTCCTGTGTTGTGCAATATCACTAATTATACAAGGTGGTGCCCCCCCAGTTATAAGATGTTATAAGTTGGTCTATTACCCTTAGTAACTCTAAGATTTATCTATACCATAACCCTAGTGACAGTGGAGTTGTGTAAACCAACTTAGCTAACGAACTGGGGGCACCACCTTGTATGCCACACCAAGAATCAGACCAATTTGCCCCTTTTGAAATCTGGGGAGTTTTGAAAAACATCAAAAACACCCTGCCGCAGCACGGCCGCGTGCAATGAGCATTGGAACAAGCGACAACTCGGTCCTGCTTGATGTTCACCCTGTATGAAAACATGGGCAAACTGGGCAAACTGCTCCAAAAAAGATGTGGAAAACTTGTGGTCTCTCTATAAACATGATCTACGTATTCTTGCCGGGTTTTCCACGTCTATGGAAACGTTTTTAAACCGGAGGGGTAATGAAAAACTGATCCTCGGATCATCCAGCGGATCGTATCTGTTTCGCAGCAGGGTTATATCAATTGGGACATGCCACTTAGGGGACGAACTAACCAAGGTGATCAGCCAGTTCCGATCCCTAGGATGATCCAAACAAAATACGGATGATCGTTCACACAGGCGGCTCGCTATACCCAAACCCAAACATCCGTTAAACATCTCAAGAGGGCCCCAAACTGTTCATACTTTGCGGGAATTATAAGCCACGACTTTCCATTGAAAAATCGTGATAGTTTGCTATTTGGCTGATAGAATCCATGGTTTCTTGTAGATGTTCCCTTAACAACAGCAGGTAAACATGGCCATCAATCCACTATGCGTGAGGGTTGGAAAATCATCCAACCGTTGGGCATGATAAAAGAGAACTAACCACTTGGGAAGATCGGCAAGATCAATGAACATGATGTTAATACACACCTTATTTGACAGCTTGAAGTGGATACAATTATTGGAAATGACCAATCTTCCAACTTTGATCTCTGACAATGCCGAATGGTTGCCTCTGGTCAGAACAGCACAGGTGCTCACACGCATGCATGCCCTTATGTGTAGATGCATATCATGCATCTTCACAGCCATTAAAACTCAGTAAGTATTTCGGACGTGGGAGCCAACAGTCTCCGGCCAAAATCAGAATGGGTGTTGCGAAGGAGCTTCAAAAACTTCGCCACTTGGAGGGGGCCGCGCAAGTCTGTTGGAACAGGCTGGTTCGTCAGGCGAGACATTAATGCTGGCCATTGCCTGTCGTCCAAGTTCTACGCAATTTTCATTGGACTATGCTTCGGAGAAGTCAGTCTGGCAGCATTAGCATCTTTAGTCATGTGTTTTATCATCCAAGCAACAGTTAGTTCAAAGTACAAAAGCCTAAACTTCAAACATATATTTTCTTGCGGATGGCTGGACTGGCAGAGTTTCAACCCAACTAAGTAACGAATTGATTTACCAGCATTAAACCCCCCATCTCACCAGAAAGAAACATGTCATGAACGATCACCTCTTTTTCAACCCTGGCTTTGTACATGTGTTTATTCAATATATAATACCCTCTGGTGATTTAACATAGCCATGGAATAGCTGGCTAATTTTGGATGATTTTCCCAGCGAACGAAACCTCCATTTAGTGCGGGAATGTTCCATGGCTATGTTAGTCATAGCCAGAGGGTATATGTCAGGGTCCAAGAAAAATCAGGATACCTTCGGGTAATGACCAAAAAAAATTGGGACTCGCGATCACTAAGCTTAGCCAAAGCAAGAAAAACATCCCCTCACCATCTGCGGAATGATCCTGGCTCAAATCCGGGAAATCCATTCAGTTCGATGATGTTCCCATGAAACCCTCTATTCATGCGGGGATTTCCCATGTTTGCGGTCATCCCATTGATGGGCGAACTATCTTTCTTAGCAGCGGATCATTGGCCAATTGCTTAAGATGAACAGGAAAGGATTGGGGTACTAAGTTGGTACACAGTCAATCATTCAAAACTGGGTTTTCATTCACTTTTACCAAACCAGTTGAGTTATGTGACAATTTAGTATAAACTCAAGTAGTATCAAAATGAACGATAAGAATGTCAACACAACACAACACAACTAGTTACTTGAGTGGTGCCAATTTAAGAACAAATACAATGCAACTCGTTATGTTGCAGTTCAAAAATCTCGGTTGAAATCCAGAAGCTCCAACTTTTGATCAAAACTAAGCCCAACCATAATCATTCCAATAGAAATGATACAGCCTTAGGGGCCCCATCCATATGCCATACATGGCACGCATCATGTCACGCTTCGAGGAGTCCTTCCACTCGCGTGTCAGGCCATGAGACAACCGCTGGTTGACCAACCGTCATTATCTGACATGGCCGAAGCTAGGAATCCAAAAATGGAGGTTTAAAATGGTTTTATATGGTTCAATAGGGACAATCATGGGATAATTGAGCGTGATCATCGTGATCAATCGCCGTTTCATGCGATTTAAACAACCAAAACATGGTGATTTGATGGGATTTAAATGGATTTCACCCGAGGGCTCAAAATCTCGGCTGGTTGACGATCGGTTCGGGGATTTCAGTGTATTACATAACCAATATATACCAATATATCGGGGAATAACAAATAGATACAAAGAGTAAATATGGATGTCATTTAGTTAAAGAACGTGGAGGTTACCCGCTATTTGATCATATGTGATACATGTTCCAAGCATGGCTCGGAGTTTCATCACTGGAGATGCCTTGCGCAGTTGGTCTTGGTGGTTTGGTCGCTATGGTTGCGCGCGATTTCAACATGTGGATGTCAAAACAGTGCAGTTTGGCTCAAGGTAAATTCAAGGAACTGATACCTTTGAAATCCTTTGGATGTGTTTTTTTGCTGATAGATGCTTCAAATCAATGTGTCCCTGCCGAGCGGTTGGAGTGAGACATTCTCGCTCCCACAGTCCTCCAAAGTAGGGGACTTGCAGGTTCTGGCACAGAAGTCATTTCGACATGGCTTCTTGAGGGTAGTGGATGCAGACCAGAGTGTTGTGGATCCTACAAAGTCTCTGCAATCTGCAGGAATCAAAGATGAAGACCACCTGACAGCCATTGCCATAGAGGCGAAGCTAGCGGCAACGGCAGCAGCTTTTGCATTGTTTTGCTGTGGAGGTGACCGGGTTGTTACATGGGGGTATCCAGCTCATGGTGGTGACAACCCTCAGATCCAGCATCGGCTCAAAGGTGTCCAGCAGGTTCAAGCAAGTCAAAGCGCATTTGCTGCGATCATTGCAGATGGGTCAGTTGTGGCTTGGGGCAGACCATATTTTGGTGGTGACAGTTCAGTTTTTGATCAGTTTTCAGATCTGTAGCGAGGTTGGCGCAAAGTAGCCCCGCTGTCCGAATCCTAATTTTTTCAGGACGAGCCAAAAAGCAAGGGAGGCGCGCCAAAAAAGACGACAGAGATGTCATTTTCACATTGCCTCTGCGCATGCCCTGATCCCAGATGCATCAACCTAAAAGGACGATGACACAGGAGCCCCCAGTTCGGGTCAAAGCTCCCAAAGTACTGGCACCTTGGGACCTTTCTTCGAATTGGGGGCTCCTGTCGTGCTTCGACTTCGGTGACGATTTCACCCCAACGCTGGCTGATCTTCATATTCCCCAGTAAGTTGCTATAAATGCGGGAAAAACCTTCTGGACCAACCATACATATTGTATTGATAGATATTGATGGCAATAACATATTTCAACCTCATTGTGGTTGGCCCACTGGAACTCAACCTTTATAGGAGATCAGCAAGCCGGAAATTCTGCGAGACGTGAATTTTGCCGATTTTTGCAAGGTGGTGCTGTGGGCAAAGTTGTTGAAAACTAACTGAAGGAGGGCTTGCGGTCTGGGTTAACACCTATTATTACCATATATTACCATATTTGGGTGGAATCATGGAGAATCAACATCCATTAGCAACCATTAACCAGCTATTTGAGGTACCTGGAATACCAGGCTTTTGGACCGATAACCAGATGAGTCAACCATTATCAACCAATCAAGATTTCACTTGGGGCACCACCATCATTTGGGGGTTGCTGATCTGATCATCGGTTGCCGACATCAGCGTAAAAAGATGATTGATACCCTGAGAACCATCTTAGATCGACCTTCTCTCAATGGCTATTTCAGGTACCGATCCACTAGAGGTACTGTACCGAGCCATAGAAATTGGAGGGACATCCCTTTGCATAGCAATTGCAGAGTATATATGATAGGTATATCCCTTTGTATAGCAGTTGCATAGACATTCTATATCGTAGGTACCTCTAATTTAGGTTCCTGAAATGGCCACTGATTGTCCCTGGTTTGTGAATGATAGTATGATTGACAGATTTCTGGTATGTTCACCATAGTCTTTAGCAATCAAACATGGCTAGCTGGAATCTCGAACTCAAGGGCAAATGGGAAAAGAAGCGAACTAAATTCATGGAGAATTTCCCAGAGGGTACAAGGTGGGCCTCCCAGTTCTAGATTTGTGTGTAAACCTATTTCAACACATATAATGTCAACCCTGCATTGATAAACCCCACGGCCGTTTCGTTGGGGGGTACCATTCAAGTATTAGATGGAGTGGCTATTGGGGGATTACCCCCCTAATTAATTAACCATGGTTTATTCATCAGGGGTTGACATTATATATATATATATGATAGTATAAATATTACTAATATATATAAAATATCATATAATATACATCAAAACTATATCCACCATCAATCCTACTAATCCTACTTACATTAGTCATGAACCATAATGCAACAAGACTTCAATCAGATCAGCTTCCCATGGTTTGATCTGATTTCTTCCTCATCCTGAGATGCTACGGATATGGGTACCACCCTCAAGCCGAGTTGTGAATGTAGTTGAAACCCCAGATATAGGGATGTGGCAATGGATGAATACCCCAAATACCTTCCATATTATTTTGAGGGGATAAACATCCATAAATCCTAGCCCTATTGGTGTTGACCGAAGGGAATTCCATTGGTTTTGCTTCAAAGTCACAGGATATGGATTGGTAACTCCCAAAAAAGATGCACAAATGTGCTTGCAGGATGCTACTTTGATGATGGTTTTTCCCATGTTTTCCCTGTCATTTCCAGGTTTCCTATACTTTTTGGCCTCTTTTTTCTGGGCCAAAAAATGGCCCCGGTCCCATCATGGCCATGACCTCACCATGAGCACCTCCGGTCTCAGGCTTCATGAGATCTTTTGTGAGCAACATCGCCTCCAGGTCGTGCCGATACCATGGAGTGAACCATTTGGGGGATCATTCCAGTCGGTACCCTCTGGTAAAGTAACATAGCTGAAAATGGCAATTTTTCATGGGAAAATCCACTATTTCTATCACCATGTTCAATAGCTATGTTAGTTCACCAGAGGGTAGCAATGGGTGCCTTTGCCTAGTGGAGATTTCGTGTCTGTTTGTGTTGCTGCAATTTGTCGGTGTTTGAGTATATATATATATATTCCACAAAGCTATTGACATCGAGAACCCAGAAATTGGGGACGTACAAAGTACATACGTGTATAATTTGATATTCATATGATATAGACATAGACATACTGTATATTATATGTATAAAGTCATATATACATATGTATTTACACTGAGCAGATATGTGTAAATATGTGTATGTATATGTATATATGTACATGTATTCAAGTGTACACATACATTTTTTTGTGTGGATATGTGTTTGATACATATATAGAGAGAGAGAGACATCTGTATAATCATGATGCAGTACATAGAATATGGAATTTTCAGACATACTATCATTTTAATGATGAATGATGAATGGTACAACTGTCCATATTCTATCTACTCCAGGATTACTATAATGTATATATATATATAATACATATACCGTCATATACCCATGATATTTTGCTCAGAAAATCTTGTACTTTACGACGTATGCGAAAGTGTCAAGGTGCCGTTTCCAGACATGTTGAGACCATTTGTTGAAGGAACTCTCTTCAGCACAAACGGCCACTGGAATTCCTGGGATTTTTGGTAGTCAAATCCCCAAAGTACCATCAGTTCCCACCACTTTTGATGATAGAAATCATCATCTTTGACCGTACCCTCTGGTATATTAACATAGACCCTGAGAATAGCTATTTTTAGAGGAACTAATCTTCCAATTCCTATCTGCCAGGGTCTATGTTAATTTACCAGATGGTATGTTCCAGGTGGATCCCCAGGTCGTTAGACAACGTTCACTGCTGGCACCAGCAAAATGCACGGCGAAGGCCTGGCGTATGGCACCTCGCCGAGCTGCGGAGCGAAAACCAACGCGGCCTTTCGGGGGTGGATGCTCCAAGGGAAATGGTGGTTTCCTAAAATAGGGGTACCCCCAAATCATCCATTTTAATAGGATTTTCCATTATAAACCATCCATTTTTGGGTACCCCCATTTTAGGAACTTAGTGGGACTTTACCATGTTTTTGAAAATGAGCTTTTTGAGTATCTAGAATTAGTTAGCCTCAATCAAAAAGTCGCCGAAAATGCCGAGAGAAAACCTGGACATTAAGGGGAGCATATCATCGAGACCACCCTGGAAACACTTTGAAACAGGGGAATGGTCTACTGGTTGGTAGCTGAGCCACACCTAAAATATACGAGCCAACGGTGGATTCTAAAACCCAAACAGCACATCGAATGTCAACTGAATTCCAAATTCGATCTGTCCGTTTCGTCGTCCGTTTCGCTTAAAGCGCTTAATCAGCCTTTATTACTATGTTTAAATCATATATAAGAATGTCACCTGACATTCCCATAATTGCTGATCAATATGTTCACGGTATTTGTATTTAGTAGCACCATGTTTTAGAAGGTGACGACCACTATGTTTGTTGTTTATCGTTTCCTTTTTCGTATCCAACAGGGAAATGCAACAATGACAAACAGACAAACCACAAAAAAAAGGGAATCATGAGATCAACTTGTGGTGAGTGACTCCCAGAGGTTTTTTTTACTCACCAAGAAAATTACAAGGTGGGCCCCTGGATAGCATAATTCCGATAGCTACGGTTTATGGTGATTGTAGAGCTATAACTATAGTTACCCTCCGGTAATCAAACGTGGCTTGCTGGAAACTCACCCATTTAGCTTTATTTTTTTCCCAACTATAAACGTCCATTTAGTGCGGGGATTTTCCACATAGCCATGTTTGATATTGATCATGATCCAACTTAGCGAACTATGATTTATGAATATTTATGATAGATAATTACATGGATTGGCGTTTATAAATATGTTTGGGCTATTTTTTTAAATATGCTAATATACATATATATATATATAATGGGGTTCATAAACCAACAAAGATTTCACTGGGGTGCGCATCGCGCACCCCCTTGTCACCCTTTCACAAATGGCTCATCCGCCAGGTCGGCTTGTTCTTAGCACACATGGGTGGTCCGTTGGCTTAGCCTTCGGGGCTTGCAAGCCAGAGGCGACGTATGTCTTGATACCCCGTAGGGTAAAAAGACTCGTCGTACCCATGCATGTCTAGCCAGGGCTATTACCATGGTAAACGAGACCACTATGAATTATAGGTATAGCCATAAGTACGTCGCCTCTGTACCTATAGGTAATAGGTAATTATAGGTACATAGGAACCCCTATAGGTAATTATACCTATAGTATAGCTATTATCAACCCCTATAGGTAATTATAGGTACATATCTACTTCGTTCCCAGGAGCTGCACTTCCAAGTGGTATGTCCAAAAAAAGGAGTAGCATCTGGCAGTTTCACCGTGATTGACGGGGATAGAACCAACTAAATATGGGGGTGCCATAGCTATGGAAATTACAGTGGTTAAAAGGTAAACAACCATCTAAAATGGGCCATCTTCATCCATTTTCTATGGCTATGTTGAATTCGCAGAGAATTTACTTCAAAATTGCTTTGTTTTGTTCAGGAGAACAATGGTAAAGGGATTTTGGAGATATATATCCTATCTGTCAACAAGGCCACATGAAGGCATCATCAATGAACTTGAGAAACTAGTGGCTGGTGTAATGATTTTGCAAATTAATCAGCCATAATTTTTCAGAATACGCGTATATGCATTCTACGTTGGCTTGTACAGTTTATGAGATTTATCTACCATGACCATGCACCATGTAGTATTTGCCTAGTGAAAGAAGAGCCAACTTAGTTATCCTTATCCAACGAAAACCAACAACCAATTCCCATTGCAAGGCTAGTTAAAGCTCCATCTTCCCAGCATTCTTGATGGTTAAATCACCATTTTGCCATATTTTCCCATATTTTCCCACATTTTCCCACATTTTCCCACATTTCCCCATGTTAAATCTCCATTTTCCCAGCATTTGTGACAGTGAAATCCCTAAGGTTGGGCCTCGATCCTCTTGGGCTCCGGTTTAGCCTTCATGTTGAGCAGGCCAGGGTCAAAACGGTCAAAATTTCCCTGAAAAAACCAGAGATTTTAGTCTACTTTTCTAGTACAAACCATCTGATTATTGGCCTAATGACCCGTACCCATGACGTGAGTGTCATTTGTAATACTGTATAGCTGCCTTTTTATCATTAAATACACAATATATATATATATATATAGTGGTTAAATGTGGTCAATATACGACTTGGAGATTATCCCACGAGTTATAACATGTTATAACTGGTGGACGTAACCATACTTCACCCATTTAGAACTTGGATAACCGTGGACGAATTTGGAACTTACAATCACTAGGCTTAGCCAAACCACTTATGATCCGTTTGATGATCCTCCAAGTACTCTCTTGCTGATTTAGCATAGCTATGGATAATCACATTTTTTCATGGGCAAATCATCTATAAATGGGCCATGGCTTTCATGGCTATGAAGCAAATTTCCGGAGGATAAGGGAATTGTCAAGTTGGTCAAATGTTGTAAGTCATGTGTATATCTGTATTTTCCCCTCCATTTCCATCTTTTTGCAGTTGCATTTCTTCATGTTTCAAAGGGTACCCCACCTTATGAATAGATACCCTCTGGTAAACTGTTACATAATTATGGAAAATCGCCATGTTTAATGGGAAAATCCACTATTTCTATGGCCATTTTCAATAGAATTGTGTAAGTTTACCAGAGGGTCATCGAAGCATATCCCAACGTATGGAGGCTCTTACCATAGTCCCATAGTCCCAACTGCATCCCTCAGTGATGGTGACCCCCAATGATAGCTGGTGAATGAGCTCTTTGATGTTGTTCCTAGTTGTTGGTGAATAGTAAACATTAGTAAACCTGTCTTTTTGGAAGAACTAACTAAATTATTAATGAGTGGGTCAGCTTTGGAATGAACGTTTTGAACCAAATCAGTTTTTGGTTTTACTTTTTTTTAAAAGAAAAAAAAACATGGATGATCACATGTCCAAACGAAACCAGAGCAGATGAGGGATGAACACTTCAGTTGGAGGTGTTGGTCCCAGATCACGTTAAGCAAGTCGCACTTTTGATGAACACCAACACACCACAAGTGATCATAGGAGTTCCACAACAAGATAGTTGTTTGGTTTGCAGCCGGGCACCGAGACGTTTGCTTCTTCAGGGTTTAGATGGGACTGCTGCTTATCCCATTACAACGACTTTTGTGTTGTTGCTTTTATTTTGTTCAAGTGGAAATTGAACATTG
The DNA here is from genome assembly GCA_003297045.1 of Symbiodinium sp. clade C Y103. Lineage (NCBI taxonomy): Eukaryota > Dinophyceae > Suessiales > Symbiodiniaceae > Cladocopium > Cladocopium sp. clade C. Next base: position 310,333 of record BGPT01000378.1, read on the forward strand.
ACAAACCATCAAGAGATCTTTTGGCTCAAGGCAGATTAAGTTTCTCAAGCTACCGAACTTGGAGCAAGGCAACTGATGATGTTTGGATGAAAAAGTGTGAGGGGTCCCTGCTGAGACACCCCAGGACTGGATCCATGTCTTGTCAGCGCCAGGGGTTTCTACCTCTTGAATCTTTCAGAAGTACCTTGGGCCCGGGCCCCAGGGCCCTCAATGTTGCGAGACTTGGTTGGGTCAGTAAAGCTTGGGTATATCCCAATGCATCCCAATTATACAAGTGTTCTTTGTCATAAGTTACAACCCACTTGCTAGTCAATGCTGGTCACTTAATATGAGTTTTGACAACAGTTAAGTACTGGTCTGTCCAGAACATGGCTGCTCCCCTACAGATCCCAGGCATAGTGGAAGCAAAACTGAGGATGTACTGGTTCCATCTGCTTCCAGTGTCTAAACCGCATAGGCCATCCCGGATCCATGATCCAGGGCTACTTCGATTGGCAAAGCATGTGTAGTAGTAGGTTGGCCCAATTGTAAGGGGATGTTCGTCAGATCAATTTTGCCACCCCTTGCAGCCATCACTGAGAGTCTTAGCAAAGACCAGTGATAGTGGTTTTAGTCTAGTCATTGCGTGACATTCTCTCTTGGGAAAATCGTTCTTTCATCTTTCTTTCATGAGCTTTGTTGTCCAAAATGGGCAGTGCTCGACATGAAGCATGTAAATTCTTCACGCAGTGTTCCAGCCACCTCCGATGCTGCCAAGTTGCAATTGCAATGACTAAAGAAGAAAAGCAGAAAAACAACAAACACCAGGAAACACTGCACGACTATGGCTCTCGACGTGATCCTTCCCTATGATCCTCTCTTACCAGCATTGTCTGGCTGGATACACTGATTCTCCATTGGCTTTTGTCGAGCTTACTCCTTTCTTGGACTGGTTGAATCATAAATTCGACTCTGCAATCCCATGTATTTAAAACTTAAATATACTTAAATATGAATATAAACATGAATATAAATATAAATGTATTTTTGCATATATATATATTATATACCTATTATGCTTAGCTATGGTTGCACACATGTAAATATATAATTAGTATATATATATATGTGTATATATTTACACATATATACAATCCGTACCCCAGCCCATACTCGACAAATAGCAGCCATACACTCTCATTATCAGCCCGTTTGGGTATATTTGTTTAGCGACACTATATTATATCATTATATCTCACTAAACATCTTGTAAGGGGAGCAACAAACCACGAGAGTACAAAGCACCCAGATGCTTCAAACCCCCACTTTATCCACCATATGTATCCATGTATATTGATCATATCTGTCTTAAATGTGCATGTTGCGTCAGATATGTGTTTTTGCCTACACATACTCATCAGTCTTGGCATTGGTATACTCCCGAAGAATGGCTCTGCCCAACTATCCCCATAATTCCCCAGCATACCTCTCTCCCCATGTCACTCTCATCAATACCCATTATTACCTGTGTACAGATACATCTATATATACAGAACGCGTCACCTCCCAGTTATAAGTTGGTTTAAAAAGTCCGCCAACTATAGCGAAGATGCATCGGAAACCATTGACCTCACCTAGTTTTAATCCAAACTTCGCTGTGGTGCAAGGGGATCGACCTTGTACGCGTGGGCTACCTCTACCCTACCTAAACTTGGCATTATCACCCATTGTATCTATATATATATATATCTAGTTTCTTTTCATACACAATCCCAATTGGTGACATGAATCAACAAGAATCAACTTTCAATTTCCACATGGGTTTGTCTAAAAATAGAGTATACACCCAATGAAATAGCCATGCCACATGGGGATTATGAGGATTAACCAATGGATTTAGAGGCACACTATTTTCAGACAAACCCATAAATGTGTGTTGACCCATAAAGTAGTTGTCTTTCTCAGATGACTGTTGGTTTTAGATCCCATTATACCCCATATACTATCTAGTTTAGCCCCAAATTTGCTAGCTCCATCCCGGTCAATCTCTATAGCGTGCCCATTTTAACGACGCCGCTTGAGGCCATGGTTTTCTCATCCTCCCTGAGCTCGGCGGTGCGGTTTTTTGCAGCTGAGGGAACTGGGATCGTCTGGGAAAGTCTTTGGAAGTCTTTGATGCCAGGGTAATGGTGGTGAATACTGTAGTGGTTTATAGTGTATATAACATGATATAACCAACAATTATGGTGGTTAATAGTGGTTAATAATGATGAATAGTGGTTGCAGGTGTTTGGAATATAGAGGTTTAATAGTGATTACTAGTGATGATTTGGATATTTTATTGGCAGCATCATGGGATACAATTGGCATGTAAACTATAGTTGATGGATCTTCTTCGAAGATGGGGAGTAATGTGAATAACATATAGTAACAAAAACCAGCCAATTGTGGTAAACATACCACCAACTTTAGGCCTTTTTTCAGAGGACTTTTGGATTTTGAAGGATATGTGTTGCATTTCGAGGGATTTGGAAGGATGATGGACTTGCCTGGGATCTTGATTGATTTTGAGGCATGCGTCTTGGATTTGTTGATTGTGTTTACTGTAATGAAAACTGATTGGTTTTTATCGGGGTATTTGGGAGTTGCTTAGGGGATTCATGTCTTTGGGAATTAGCAAAGGATGTTGATTATGTGAGAATGTCCTGAAACAAAAGAATTCTTTTGGGGTTGGTATTATATAATTGTTATGGGATTTTTATTGAACTTGTGCGGCTTGTAATTGCACAAATATGTGTTGAAACTTTGGAACTTTGAGAGCGTGACTTTTTCCCATAATGATGTTCCTCAATTAATTATACAGATACTTTATGGTACTTTCGTTTCGCCATGTATATTTGACACCATGACCCAAATTAATATGCTGGCTTTTGTAATTGATTATATTTTTTTTTTCCCGGATGTGATGTTTCTCAGTTTTTTGGCGCAGCACAAACAATTTGGACATCGTGGCGTCAAACTGGGGGGGCCCAGAGCCACAATTTTGATGGGAAAAACAAGTGTTAACCATTGGGTTTTTGTGCGCCGATTTTGGAAAAAATGAAGTTTTCACCTGGCGCAACATGGGAACATGTGTCTGCGGAAACAGAATCGCAACTTCACAATGACCCCTCATCACAGATGGTGAGGGGCATAAACCCCAACATATTGTTCACTCTGAGTTTATTGGTTTGTTTTCACTCTGCTGTTGTTTCAATACATCAGCCAGGAATATTAACCAAGGATCTTTCATTCATCATCAATTGGTCAAGGTCAACCCTCGCAACCTAGTGTAGTATTCAGGCAATGAAGATGCGGTTACAAAAAGACTCACCTCACATTGCATTCGCACGAATCAAGTAATGAATGGTGATAATCTCCAGGGTTTCTTATCAAACATATTGGGAGAGTCTGGGAGAGTCCTTTTTTTTAGGGGGGGTGGGCAGTGGTTCATGAAAAAATGGTCTCCGCCCAAAGGTCACCTCAGGTCGCAAGACACGTGCTCAAAGCCTAAGAGCACACATCACACAGGGGTGCGCCCAAACAGACTGCATGACGTTGCAATATGAGATGACATGATGACAGATGCAGAGGGAGTGAGGGCTGTTTCAGTAATGCGGTGCAAAGAACCGTGCATGAATCATGAGTCGCCCCAATTTTCACAGTCTCAGTCTTGCTGTCAAAATTCGGGGGGAAACCTTGGCCAATTGTTGCTGCTTGGTGCGCCACAGAATGAACCCGCTCGGGCCTGCCACACATGCTTTTTTTTTTGGTCGCAGGTGTGAGGTTCTGACATTTTTGAATAGATTTTGGCTGGGCTTCCTCCAGCCAACTTTGCTGCCGGCCCGGGAATTAGAAGATTTGTTTTGGCAGTTCGGGCTACGAGCGTGCTTTTGTGTATTTTTTTTCCTGCCAAAAAGCAGATGGCAAGGCACAAGGTGCTGTATGGGAACCTTTTGCCCTACCTGCACACTAACACCTCACAACGTTAGGGCCAACGCTCGCAGTTGTTCAACTTCCTCATCAAGTTCGGCTTGTCCAGGGAGACTCCTGTGACCACCAGCTTGGGCACTCAAATAGGCTCGGGCCAATGATAGCTTAGAGAGCGTTTTTTGGGCCTGTTTATTGTATTTTTGTTGCATGGGTGCCAGGATCCATGGAGTCGAGTCAATGCAGTTCAGGGTCAGTGGTTCTGGGGGCAGGTTTGGGACACATTCATTGATTTGCACTTGTAGCATCAGGCCGTAAGTGGGTGGATGCAAATTCGGTCTTGAACCGGCCAACTTGTATTTTGCACATGTGTGGACAGTGACCATACCCGGCTTAACCAACATGTTGAGAACCAGTGATTCCTTTCCCCTCGGCAATCGCGATGCGGCCAGGAATTCCTTTGAATTTGCTGGTCGACGTGTTCCTTGATCGAATTTTGGACACCAGTTCCTAAAACATCAACGTGAATTTCAAGGGAAACCGCAGACAGTGCCAGAAATGGGTCTGCACATTTTTTTAAGTGGGGCAAAAACAATCTGCTTGAAAAATGGTTGTATCATATGATTTTTTTCCTGCATCCTTTTGATGCAACTTTGTGGTAGTGATTGAGCGCAGGTCTTGGATCCAAACAAAAATGGGAACGGATTTTGACAGGCAAACAATGCGTTTTTGAGCAACAACCAAATCAATTCCTGGAGAAGGAATGAAATTGGGCCAAACATGATTCCTGATGGTTGTTTTTTTGCCTTGGTCTGGTGTTCCCTTTGCCACGTTCACCCTCTTTCAAAACCATGTTTTTGGGAAAACAATTTGTTTATGTGAATTTGTGTTTCGCAAATCATCCATGTGTTTGAACATTTGTATCCCAGGCATTTCACTAATGTTTGCGCGGTGGGCAATTTCCAGCGCCATGGCCACATTGGAATTTGTTGTTTCATTTATATATCATTGGATTGGTTAAAGGGAAAATCTACAGGAAACCATGGATTTTCCCATGAAATATGGGGGTTTCCGGTTCCAATTTTCCCCTAAACCAATTCAATGAATATATTGGTGCTGCGTTCGGTTCACTATGGAACCCTATGAACTAGCCATGTCACCAGGGAAAACAAAGGAACATTAGTTGCCCTGGCCCAAACCTGTTCATCCCATCGGCGGGCGACATTGTCGATTTGGTTTTGGATGTGGGTTCACCAAATCAGATCATGTTTCCTTCATTTCCAACCAATCAGCATGGTGAGGAACCATGAAAACGTTACCCCCCAATCAAACGACCTGGGTTTTATGGGTGTGGAGTCAGCATTACCTTATGGTGATTCAACATCCAGAATGAGGCAACCACTTGGACGTTTTCTAGAATATTGGTACCTCAAATCATCCAAAATTAGACCATGTTTGAATTGAAAGCCATAGTTTTGGGGATCATTTCAGGGAAACCCCATGTCTTGCCGTTTGTTTGTGATTTCGGATTCCGGGAATACACAAAACCATCGACCCCTTCGAGTTGTAATCTGAAAAACGGTCCCAGATCCCAGGCTGATCGTCCACAGCCATTTCCATTGGTGCCAAGTGCGGCTGCCAAGACCTGGGACATGCACAGTTTTTTTTTGGGGGGATGTTTCACTTGAAGTCCAGCATGTACCCTCTGGTAAACTAACATAGCTATGGAAAATCACCATTTTTAATGGGAAAATCCACTATTTCTATGGTCATTTTCAATAGCGATGTTAGTTTACCAGAGGGTAGCCAACCCACCTTTGGGATTTATATATTTGGACCAGCAAAAACCAATTGATAAAGGATTGATACAAAGCAAATTCTGGATTTACCACGAGGAGGTTTAGTTGAGAATGGGCCCAGATACCCTGCAGTTATGTGAATTTTAACCCAGTTTTGGAGTTACTGTTGACCCATTCCTGAAAAAAAACCAACAGACATGGGCCAGAGGATTTCACCCAGAAGAACGAGCCATCCATTTGGGACGTATAACACTACCTGGGAACCCAAAACCCTGAAGTACACTAGTTGGGAAACCCTCAAAACTGCACTCTGGGGGTGTCCCGTTCTGAAAAAAAAATTCGATCGAAACTATGTCGAAATTATCCCGAGCAGGAAAAGATGATAAAGGATGTGTGAAAACAAATCAACTGAACCCCAAGTCGTCCCATGAGGCATCAGCTGCATAAGCTTCGATGTGACACATCAAGAGTAAGATGCGATGTGTTTTTTTTTTCAAGATGCATAATCCCTTCCTTAATATTGAATCCCCATGAATCCCCTAGATGTCCTGGTTTAGTATGTGTTCATTGTGGGGTCTATATTCGGGGTGTTACTTCACGCAGTTCAAGCCATCCAAACCACCCAATACCCTTTGTCAAGCCTTTGTCAATGTTAAGGCGATGGGATTCGTAATGGTGGTGTTGGACAGTGATTCTCACGCCGCTTTGAAAGATGGCCATCAGGTGGCGAGATCAAAACACTAGAAATGGTGAGCACAACAGAGATGGATGCAGTAAATCCAATGCCATAAACCCACATTTTTTTAGTGAAATCCATTCCGTTTCTGAGAAGCCTTTGGGGATGGGTTATGGCATTGGGTGTGCCAGATTCATGTCCATGTTGTCGATGATGATGATGATGATGATGATGATGATGATGATGATTTTTGAATGATGACGATGATGATGGAGAGGAGGAGGAGGAGGAGGAGGAGTTGGTGGTGGAGGTGGAGAATGATCAAGCTCCTGATCTTTACTTGGTGGGTCATCTCAGTAATCGCAAACTGGTTTAGTTGTGATTCTCATGGGCCAAGTATGGTAATCGTGGAGCTACAAATGGGGTGAACCTAGTTTTTATGCAGGATGAACCACCAAGCAGATGAACAAACTTGCAAGGTGCCCCCTCAGTTTTAGGTTGGCTTATGACACCCATTGACTATAGTTGTAGTCACCATAAATCATAGAATGCATTGCTCGTCAGAACAGGATGAACCACCAAGGACCTTGTATCCCACTATATCCCCTAAAATCCGGTTATATATATAAATATATTATATCATTGTACCATATCATATTATGCTATTTTATGTTATCTTATCTTATACTTTCTTGTATTATATTCACATGTTTGTTGTTTGAATCCCATTATACCCACAGTTTTATGTCAGAGCTCTGCTGAGGCCGCAGGGGTTTTGACCATGCTGCTGAGTTTCAGCGTGTGGCATCACTCCGAGGTTCGTCACCCCATGGGGTCCCCAGATTTTCCAATGGAGTCGACGGATCACAACCTCTGAAATGCCAAAAAATAGGAATATATTTGCAGCCCAAACCTTGGATTGTTGTTTTCATCCTTGATTTTTGTTGCTATACATGGAAAATAATCACAACCAGCATTTTTGTTGATGGACAATCAACGATTGACCATGTCTTTTCTGTTTAAACATAGTTTATAGGCAGGAAAACAGGATAACATGGCTGGGGATTTAGTGATATCATATATAGTCTGGTATCAATGAGAAAATAGGGTACGCCCCGCAAATGGCAATTTGAAGCGGAGAATTGCAAGGTTCCAATGAAATTTCGGGGGACCCTATTCTCAGATAACCCCGTATTTGGGGATGAAAACCAGTGCCAGCCATCGTGATGGTGAACGGGAGTCCATAGAAGTTGGGAGCCCCGGTGCGGAGGTGAAAAAATTGGTTAGCCTAAGACCTCATTCAAATCATGGTGCCGAAAAAATGAGCCATTTTGGGGTAGGGTGCCCATTGTCAGACCAATCCATCTTCCTGAATCAATTTTCCAAACAGAATTATATAGGATGTTTTACATTTTTTTACAATATGTTGACATATGTTGACATAAATTCCCAACAATTGCCATCTGACCCCAATTGATCAAGAGTTGTGACCACCAGTGTTGATCAATTCTGCCAGGCCATTGCGCGTAAATCAGGCGCAAATCGGAGGTGTTGATGGACCATCTTGTGGTCCTTTTTGCTTGATTGATTTTCAGGAGAAAAGCAGTTGTTGTCCATCTTTGTTGATTAGAAGTTCTTTGTACATGTATGATGTTTCGTGCTGTTTCATGTTATTTCGTCTTATGTCGTGTTGTTTCATGCTATTGCATTCGTGGATTTTGGGGTTCAGTATTGTGTTATCCGGCTGTGGATGGGATCGAGCTATGTGTTTTCATGCACAGAAAATGATCAACTTTGGGAACATATTGGAACTTTGAGGTATTAGAATGCTGTCAGACAAGCCGAACTGTTTGCGAATATCCTTGAATCTTTGGTTTTGGAACAGACTTCAGATTACACACATACATGAAAATTGGACTGTCAACTTTGGATTGGGAAACTAGTTTCCAAACTCTGTGATTCGTTGAACGTTAAATGTGAAGTTTTGAGATGTTTTGAGGTGATCCCCCAGTAGATGCCTCAGAATCGTGGTTGTTGGTGGTTCAGAAACCTTTTACTCTTTGGGGGGCGGGTAACAGTGGTCAGGGTTTGCTGCATCCCCGAAATCATAGACTTTTACCAACTAGATTGGCTCCTTCGGTTACCCTATCTACTGGGATAAATCAGCAAAATCACGCAGTTAGCAAGTTATCCTGCAGCAGGGATTCCCACTATTGACATTTGTGAGTTACATTCATATTTATATTTATAATTTATATGTATACGTATAGGTATGTGTATATATGTATATGCATGTATATATATAATATATATGTACATGCATATATGTATACATATATATATATATACATACATATATGTATATATACATACGTATGTGCTACCACAAGTTGCAGCGTCTACCCCCATGTTCTTGCCATTTTGTTGCTTCAGTCCAAACTTCAAACCAGTAGCGATCCCTTGTATGACGTGCTGATGTTTGAGAACCTCATTCTGAGGTAGTCAAGCTGGATGTTCAATGATGTTCATTGATCTGGATAGATGAGAACAGCCTCACTGCAACGTCACTGGAATGATGGTTGAGATATGTTGAGATTGGGGTAATAGTCCCAACATAGCCTCATTTCTAGTTCACTTCACATTCAATTTCTTGGTAATGAAAATAGTTAAATTCTCTCTTTGTTTTCTAGATCTCACTATTTCCTAGTTGAATCCTCGTGTTTATTGATGAAATCCCCATATCTACTTGTATAAATCCATACAAATCCCATTAATTTCAACCGGTTGAAATCACCAATCCTCAGTGATTTCTTTACAGCGCTGCGCCATCGTTAGGCGATCTCTCCGCAAAGTTGTTGGACGGGGCAAAGTCCTCGGTCCCCGCGGAGTCGTGACGAGAAAGCGCACAGATTAGAGCTGTGTTCGATTCAAAGCTCCGGTTGAGGATTGTATTTCTGAAAAAAAATGTAAACAATGATTAATGAAATGGAACCAATAATCATTGTTTAATAGTATGAATTACTAGTATTACTCTTGTATCAATAATACAACGAATGATACATTGATGTTATCAAAGGGGGTCAGAACGGGTTATACCTATATATCATCATTGAGCCATGGTCTGCTAGGCTTTCCTTGCCAAAATGATGAGATCATGTTAGGTGTATGAGTTGGGGTCCCCATGGTTCTGCATAAATTTGGGCTACCTCACAAGTACACCACTCTACAAGATGGTAAGTCAAGGGTTCTTCAGAGAATAACATGGTTTTTCTTGGGACGGAATTGTTTGTAGAAGTTGCCCCCTTGGATGCTAAACGATGTACATAAAAAAGAATGAGGCCCTCAGAGAATGTTTGTTGGGAATAGTTTCACCATGTTTCACCCATGCAACTGAATATGTAAATAGATTTATAATATTTTAGCATATATATATATATATACATGTACACATACATATCCGCTATAGTTCCGGTAAACATGACAACTTCCAACCTGCAGCCACTGGGTATGCTTAGACCCACTCACTTGTCTCGCATCGTTGAAGCTGTGCCAAGCATTTCTGCTCAAATGGATCCGGAATCCCTGGACGCACCAACACTGTTGGCAGTGTGTAGGTCGAGGTGGTAAATCTAAAAGGCAGCTCTTCTACATGTTGCATCTGTAGTAAGGCAAAGCTTATTCAAGGGAAATTTTGCAGGTGGGCTGAAACCCCGACATGCACGATGAGTACTCTCTTCAGCGATCCAAAACAATATGTCCAAGTAAATGACCACTTTGATACTAAAACTGGGGGATCATATGATATCATATGTATGTATATGTATGTATACATAAACATATGACATAGTCCTCTATATCTTGTTTGGAAGCCTGCAGGTGTATCCATCCTCACAAACTGGACAGGTTGCTCCAGAGAGCAAACAGTGTTGATAATTCTCTGATCTTGTGGGTTTCTCATCCAGGGTGTCACAAATCAACATCTTTCGTAAATCCTCGAAGTAAAAGACGGAAAATCATCCAATTCAACCATAGCTATGTGAAAATCTTCAAGACGATACATCTGATCCACCTGCTGCGTCCAATTTATTTCCTTCCCATATCAATTTGTCATAGATCCGTTCGCGCGCCATGTCCTCCATGTTGCCTGAGGCCAGAGATTTTTAGCTACCTGGATGGTCCCGGAAGTACATCAGATTTGAATTGGATTTGAATGGGATTTAACTACGAATCCGGGATTCATGGGATTTTAATGCGCTTTTTGTGGGATTCAAGCAGACGGAGTTTTGGGAGCTTTGGAAGTAAGTTATGAAAGATATATGGATATGGGGGGTATCGATTAGATATTCGCCTATATTATAGGTATTGATAGGTATTGAGTCTTTAGGGTGAACTGAGTTAGATCCTTGAAGATCCTGGCCTTTTCGACGGTTTTCCTTTCCCGTTTAGGGCACAACCGTCGTGGGATGTGGCAGCTGCTGGCTGCGATCTCCAGTTGTTTGATGATTCCTTCAGGGATGATACTAACGTAGCTATTGAAAATGGCCATAGAACTAGTGGATTTTCCCATTAAAAAGGGTGATTTCCCATAGTTATGTTAACCAGAGGGTACCAATATACTGGGGAATATCACACACCATTTTTCGGGTATCCCTATCAAGTCCCAAGTAGAAAGGGATGACACTTCTGGATTTCACAGCTCAATTCGGTTTGCCAAAGCAGCCCAAACATATTCTTCCCAAAAAGACTTGTCATGGGCAATGGACCCTCCTTTTTTGCTGGTAAACCATCATTCGGGGTTGTCTGAAACTAGGGTACTTGTACCTCTATATCCAGATGTGAATCGTTGTGTTCCCTATGAAAATAGCAATAACTCCAAGAATATCCACATAAATCCATATAAATCCAGCATTTTCAGACACACCCCGTTGATCAAAATTATTCTTAATATCTTAGTTTGCCCATCTTTTTTCGGACATCCCAACGACCCCAAAAACTCTGCAGGTCTTCAACAAAGAAGTCCTGGAGAAGTGCCTTGGTCGCGCGTTTCCGCTGAGAGTCGGAGGTCATCTTTTGTGGATTTTTGCTAAGCCACGATTTCACCATGAAAAATGATCATTTCATCAGGAAAAATGGTGGTATGATAAAATGAATGACATTTGGTATGGGTGGTAGTGATGATATATACCAATGAATGATAGACCAATGAATGATAGTGACCACATGTGATATGATAGACATTTATGTATACCATTTTGAATACCAATGAAATGAATGATAGACATATCTGAATGATAGTGACCACCACCTCGCTACGTGACTTGATGGGAATTGGATAGGGGTAATTCTCCCCAGTTATGACCCAACATTTCAGGGTGAATTATGACACTTTTTCCAGAGATATGGAAAAACGGACTAGACCACAGCATAGCTAATATACCAATAAAGGAATTAGAGAGGATCATCCCCAAAATGTCCTGGTCACATGGCTTGCTGGGAAATCCGCCAGCAGTAGTTCGACGGTTTCACCAGCGAACTAAGCCTCAGCAAAGGATTGTCCCATTGCAAACCGTTTGAGGACACCGGAGGGATTCCAGGATAAATGTGGATAAAAGATACTGTATATAATATATGTGTACAATATAATGTGGTACACTCAAGAATTCACCATCCCCAAAGTAAGTCGAAATTGGTTGTATAAACAATCCCCAAATGACAGGTTTATGGCATTGTGTTTCCTACATCTTCCCAGAAACAGGGACCACTTCCAGTTTAGGAAGCGCACGAAAGATGTGCTTGTGCTGCCTATTGATGTGTGATGGCTTGGTGGTGTCGATTTACACAACGATCTAGACAACTGTAGATTTGGGTACTCCCAATTCCTAAGGAATATGATGGTAAGACTGATCAACATTTTGAAGGGAAAGATGATGATAGTAGTGGTGATGATGATGATGATACTGATTTTATTCTCTTGTGGCTGGGTCTATGTTTGCGAACATCTTACATGTTCAAAGTTTTTTTTGTCAAATACAAATCGAATCTAAAAATTCAAATCCTAAATTTGGGGGTTGAACATTGACCCAGATGTCTAGATCCACATAGATTTATCATGATTTATCATGAATAGTTGGGTGAGTCTCTTCATGCCTCTGCAAAAAAAATGAATTCAAGTCACATAGGCAAATCAACATTTGTGAGAGTTGCTGCGTTGCAGATTTTTTCCTTCTGAACTTCTGGCGTGTTTCCCCAAATCAACATCTAGAAGTGTTGAGGCCTTCTCAGAGTTGCGGTGCTTCTGTTTCCCAAACGCAATACCCCTCTTCTCACGGTTTCTTACCGTGTGTTTAGCTTTTAGATGCAGGCATGTTGAGTTTTCTTTGAATGAGTTAAGATGATCATATATATCATATAATAATTTACTGTAATATCATACAATGAACGCTAATCTGCTAATCATGATTCCAACGCCCTTAGGCACCCCTCATGCAAATCTACTTCGGCTTTGGGCTGGGCCCGACTTACCCAAAAGCCTTGTACACCGGAGGTGGTGCCGATGGGCTGGTGGCGTAAAACCCGACGCACCACTGGGCAAGCACCCAAAGGAGCTGGAAAGCTCACTGCGTGGCCGAACGTCTTATGGCGAGGGCTTCAGAATTGGATTGAGCACAAGGAATGTGTTCCAATCCATGGGCGCCAAAAACCCGTGGACGAAGCAGACATCAAGAGGGCCTTTGCTCTGATGATCTCTGTGGAGGAATCCTTTGTTGCTCAACACCTACCCCTGGATGCCATGGATGAGCTTTCCATTGACGGTTGCATGACGGCAGACGGGTTCATCGACCATGTTTCTTGTATCCCTGGCTGATTACTTGGGGATTATATACACTAAACAAAAATATTTCATTCTGTGCAGCACGACTTACTCTGATCTGAAGCTACCAGGGGGTTGTTCATCAAGGGTGGTTATCATTGCTGTAAGCGAAAGAAGCATCCCCCTGTTGTTGGTTACAATTTCATACAATATCGCCCATATTCCATATTCATGAGTATGAGTCATCCAGTATCAATCTTGACGTTGTATCCAATATCACTTTACCATATCACATGACCACCGGACACTACTGTAGGCCAAAAAAAATATGCTGTCGTGGCATCTACTCCAGTTCTTGAAACATGCTGCTGCCATGGCAGTAGACTTGGCCCTCAACAGTTTTAAATGGGGCTATATATCATGTGGGGGTTTCCTAAGTCATGGGAGTACCCCCTTGCATAATCCATTACAAAACCATGGGTTTCAATACTACTATGGTCTAATTTTGCATGGGGGTACCCCTATTGCAGGAAACCGCCAAATGCTGTGCTATAATATATCACCAAGAAGAAATTATGACTGTGAAAACGGGCCATAACTGTAGACCGAGGTCCATCAAGAATCTGCGATCTGAATGTTGCTTCGGCTGAAGGGCAGGGGGTGGAGATCGGCTTGGTCCAAGTTGGTAGGTTTGCTGGGCATACAGTCAAGGCCCGAAATACCAGTTATAAGTCAGTAAGTGACCCCATTGATGGAATGATATTCCCAATCATAATCATTTATATTTAACATTTTTTTTGTTTATTTAACTATAACTTATAACTGGTAAAGGGCCATAATTGTATACGTGAAAAGTCTGAAAGGACCCAAGTGCATTGGAATTCGTTAGAACATGGTTGAACCATACGATTTCTCCAACGGGATGGTCACAAACGTAGGGCTTGGTTCGAAGATCTTGACCTATAAAATGATTGGTTTAAACCCAAAAAACTCATTCTGTTTGGGGTTTCAAAGAGTGTTTGAGTTGTTTTCCACCGATTTTCCTTCCTGTAGAAATTGCAGTGTTTATGTTTATCACTGTAGTACATAATATCTTTGCTCAAAAGTACATCTCCTCTCAATTTGATACTGTCAAATTTCCAAACCCAGGGTCGTTTGGGTTCCAGATGTAAGTGGGGTACATCCATTGAATCCCAGGTCAAGATTTGGCTGATCCTTGAATGTGGTGCCCCCCACGATATAAGTCTGATCAGAACCGCTACGAACATCGAGTCTGTGTAGATATTTCATCACCATAAACCCAAGTTATAGTGGTTATGAACCAACTCAACTATACTCGATTTTTAAAAAGTCGGCGATATCAATATTATCATAGTGGTTACAGTATAACATGTTATAAACCAACTCAACTATACTCAACAAACATAAGTCTGCTTCATCAACAGCATCAATATCAATTCCTTAAGTCCTCATGATTTCCTATCTCGCCGAGGCTTCATTGTCATGTCGCAGGTGGAGGCTCGAGCATGGTGGGGTTTTAGGAACAATGAAACGGGGATTTAACGAAGAAAATGGTGATATACCCTCTGGCACTTCCACTATATCCCCATTATATCCCATGATACCACAATGTTGATAGATGGTCACCATTTTTCATGGTTAAAACCATGATCCTTGTTTGTTACCCTCTGGTAATTTAACGTAGCTGTTGAACATGACATTTTTTTAAGTTCGGTAAAGCATGATATATCATCTATCAGTGCGCCATTTTCCATAGCTATGTGAAATAACCAGTTGGCAATCATCAATAGATGGGTTAAAAAAAAACATGTTGGATACCCATGGTTTTAGCCTTGTAAGTATAGTGGTTTCCTGCTGATGTTCTTTCAATTCTGGGAAAATGATGGAGAGCCGGCCCAAAATCGGTTTTGCATGTTGGTGAATGACTGTAGCGTTCTATTTTTTATTTTTCGTGTTGACCAAACAAAGGTGATACCCAGAACAAATGTCAATCTGCAGCCCCAAACATGATCAATAGGATGATCAAAGAATGCTGGGAGAAGCGCCGTTCACCTCCCTCTTACCAAACGAAATTGGGGAAATGCTTCAACCAGTTGATTGAGGGAGGGATCCAATGCATGTCGACGGAAAAGCCATTGTTGCGCGCATCCGATACGACACAAGCTGCACATGGAGGATATTCCGGCATTCTACCACATTTTCCGATAGCTGAAAGGTCGCACGGAACCGAGGTTCGATGATTCGCTGGATCGATTTTCAGTGGGATGACCTCACCGCACCATTTCGGCCAGGCTGACCATTTTGGAGCCCGAGAGCAGCGGGGCAAGCAGCTCCGACGATGCGGAGTCAGCTCGAAGTACCCATGCACCTGCTACCCTCCGTATTGTGTGGTACGGGGTCCGCTGGTGNGGGGTCCGCTGGTGTCCATGGGTGCACAGCTGCATAGCCTTGGGCCCGTGGTACTGGCACTGGGGCAATCCTGGCCGATGGAAGTGCAGGAGAAGAACTAGACACCCCGCCTTCACCCTTTCCTCGGACATGGAGACCGCAGCCCGAGTGAGCCCAGCTGACNGGAAGTGCAGGAGAAGAACTAGACACCCCGCCTTCACCCTTTCCTCGGACATGGAGACCGCAGCCCGAGTGAGCCCAGCTGACATGCAAGCATGGGTTGCACCTTGGCCTGAGGGGTTACGCCTTGCTAGTCGCCCGTGTTTTGGCAGCCCTTCCTTGCCCCTTTTCGGTTCCATTTATCCATAGCAAGTAGCTCTTTAGGGTAGGTGGACCAGGCCTTTTAACCAGGGCTTCGTGTCACCAGAAGCCTTTGCAGTGGGGGTGCACATGCAAGGATGCTTTNTAGCAAGTAGCTCTTTAGGGTAGGTGGACCAGGCCTTTTAACCAGGGCTTCGTGTCACCAGAAGCCTTTGCAGTGGGGGTGCACATGCAAGGATGCTTTGAAGCATTGCCTGCTGAAGATGAAGATGAATTGATATGGACCTTTATCAAAGATGGCAAGATTCCTCGCTTATATGACTCACAATCTTCGTGGGTACTTGGAGAAGATTGCCTGGCAATGGAAAATCCATGATTTGGAAACAATGAAATTTGAGCTACTAAAATATATTAAGATATCTAAACATACATAAAGATACCAATGTTGGTTGGTTGCTATTTACAGTGGTTGTTACTATTTGGTTTATTGGAAATGAATCCCTATAGCCCCTAATTGGGACACCTAAAGATGGGGATTTGCCACTAAACCGGGTCAGATTCCTGGATGGTAATCCCATTGATCTGTGAACATCCAAGAGTTTTTAGACTGATGCTGCAACCTCAGGTGGTGACGCCACGTTGGTCAATGATGGTTTATATTATAACCATTGTCCCACAATGACCTTAATTTCATTGAACTGGTTTAAAGGAAATCTAGGGAAACCCCATATTTCATGGGAAAAAACAATGGATTTCCTGTAGATTTTCCCTCAAGCCAATCCAATGATAATTGCCGCTTGGTGTTTTTCTTCTTCTTCAGCCAGATTTCCATGCGCAGCTGCGCCCCCCAGCTCCGCGACCAAACATATTATTATTAATTGTTTTTACCAGTAGTACCGCACAAGGCGGTGGCGGAAGTTTCAGGAATAGCACACTATAGGAGAGGTGAGTTGTTGTGAGTCATGGATGGCAGAGCAGATCNGACGGACTGACTAACTAACTAACAAGCTAACTAACAAACTAACAAACTGACTCACTGACTCACTGACTCACTGACTAACTGACTAACTGACTAACTGACGAACTGACTAACTGACTAACTGACTAAGTAACTAAGTCACTAATTAACTAACGAACTGAAGAACGGACTAACTGAGTAACTGACTAGCTAACTAACTAACTAACTAACTAACTAACTAACTAACTAACTAACTAACTAACTAGCTGACTAACTGACTCACTGACTAACTGACTAACTGAGTAACTGACTCACTGACTCACTGACTCACTGACTCACTGACTAACTGACTAACTGACTAACTGACGAACGGACTAACTCACTAACTGACTAAGTAACTAAGTCACTAACTAACTAACTAACTAACTAACTAACTAACTAACTAACTAACTAACTAACTAACTAACTAATTGAAGAACTGACTCACTGAGTAACTGACTAGCTAACTAACTAACTAGCTGACTAACTGACTCACTGGCTAACTGACTAACTGACTAACTGACTACC
>BGPT01000379.1:5708-38651 GCA_003297045.1 Symbiodinium sp. clade C Y103
AGAGTGTCTTCGCAAGAGTGTCATGTCAAGAGTGTCTCCCAAGAGTGTCTCCCAAGAGTGTCTTCCCAAGAGTGTCATGCCAAGAGTGTCTCCCAAGAGCGTCTTCTCAAGAGTGTCTCCCAAGAGTGTCTCCCAAGAGTGTCTCCCAAGTGTGTCTCCCAGGGGTGTCTTCCAAGAGTTTCATGCCAGGAGTATTTCCNGAGTGTCTCCCAAGAGTGTCTCCCAAGAGTGTCTCCCAAGTGTGTCTCCCAGGGGTGTCTTCCAAGAGTTTCATGCCAGGAGTATTTCCCAAGAGTGTCATGCCAAGAGTGTCTCCCAAGATTGTCTCCTAGGAGTGTTTTCCCAAGAGTGTCATGCCAAGAGTGTCATGCCAAGAGTGTTTGCCAAGAGTGTTTTCCCAAGAATGTCATGCCAAGAATGTCATGCCAAGAGTGTCATGCCAAGAGTGTCTCCTAAGAGGTCTCCCAAGCGTGTCATGCCAAGGGTGTCTTCCAAGAGTGTCATGCCAAGAGTGTCTCCCAAGAGTGTCTGCGAGGAATGTCTTCCCAAGAGTGTCATGTCAGGAGTGTCAAGAAGGTTCGTGTGAGCATTCGGGTTCGTGGGCTGCATCTTGTTTTCAGGATGACATCACAAGAATGTCTTGGATTCAATGATTTCCCTGTGGGATACAACCGTAACTTTTTTGGCGTTTCAGTTTCCAAGCTCCATTTGGCAGGCGTCCCAGTCTTTGTAAGGAGTGGCATTATCTTCGTGGCCATTTGGTTGATTATTGGATGTGTGGCTTGACCAAAGTGAGCAGACGACGCTGGAAATTCATCAGTTCGGATCGTTTCATCAGTGTCAAAAACGTCGAAATCTTGAGCAATATATATATATATATGAAAATATATATATATATATATGTATACACACATAGATATTTGGTGCTCTTCATACCTTGATCATCCTTGATGGATTGTGCTGGATGGCTGTCCCAAAGCAGGTGGATGTCATCCTTGTCATACTTAGGCCTAGCCAGGTGCCAAAGCCTAAAAGAAATGGCTTTGGAAGTTAAATCCCATCCCACGATCATATGAACTCCCATTCCAGCGACCAAAAACCACACTAGATCCACGATCATGACCCCGTACTAAAACATAAAATTTCGTTTGGGGGATGGTTCATGTGATGGGTCGGTGAAGGGGTTAATCCCTTCCCTCTAGTACTAGATACCACTAAACCAAACCTATGGTGTGTAGTATTGGCCCTATTCATTAATTGTGGCTCCTTTGTTTGGGTGGTAATTATTTGATATCAGGGAGAAAAACGAACACTGAAAAGGTATGGTGGTTCCCAATATTTCATGGTGATGATCCAGGACTATCCTATCCCCATCCCTTCCTATCCTTTATTTTCCTTCTAAGTAACATTGCTATTGAACATCATCATAAAAAATGAAGGTCAATCAGGTAAATCCTCGAACTAAATGGGCCATTCCCATCCATTTTCCATATGTTCAATTACCATCAGGTGTTTCCCATGGATATCCCCATATTTCTCGGTGAAATCTACATGAAGATCAGCCTAGGGAGATGTTCGTTCACTGGAGGGTACCCTCTGGTGAACTAACAGTTCGCTATTGAAGCCATGGCCATAGAAATAGTGGATTTTCCCATGAAAAATGGTGATTTTCCATAGTTATGTTAGGCAATACCAGAGGGTTTACTGGACCCATTCTGCCCATTTTTTTTTCCAAGGGCTCCGGGCCTGCGGCCTGGATCTATTGGAAGTTCTACATCTATCCAACCCATGCAGCTTGGCCGAGCGTGAGGGTTGGCGATGACCAGGGAAGAATGGCTTGAGGTACCATTAGATCATCATAGATCTTATGGGTTCTTATGGTGTTTAATTATAGTCTACATATACATATGGGGAATGGTGCATACTGATAGTCTGTGTAGGGACATTGGAATGATATAGATATAAGGACAATTACTTGATCAAATTTATACTATCGGGGAATCATCCCCATGAGAGCCCAACTATGTTTTGACTTGGTAGGGACGACCTGCCACTGCCACTGGGATGGATGGTTTATTGGGACGACATTTTTTTTTTCAAGTCGCAGCATTTTTGGCGGTTCGAGGGATCCTACATCCTCCGGTAAGTAGGCATGGCTTGCTGGAAAATTCAACATTGATGATTTTCCAAGCTAGAAACCTCCATTTCTAGTGGATGTTCCATTTACATTGAATCACCGTTTTTCATATGGTATCCACAGAATCCGTGGTCGCTTCCCCTGCCGAACAAAGGACCGATATCTTGCTGCTGGAATGATCATGCCCCAAGAACTGCTTTTCGGTTGCAGCAGGCTCTGATGATTATTTCGGTGGAGATGGGCCCCACCTTTGTTTTGAAGATAGGGGATTACCAGCAATAATATGGATTTAATGGGATTTGATGATATT
Organism: Symbiodinium sp. clade C Y103; assembly: GCA_003297045.1. Lineage (NCBI taxonomy): Eukaryota > Dinophyceae > Suessiales > Symbiodiniaceae > Cladocopium > Cladocopium sp. clade C. The sequence continues at coordinate 8,156 of BGPT01000379.1, forward strand.
TTGATGGGATTTAATGGGATTTCCCTCAGTAAACTGACGTAGCTGTAGAAAATCGATACCATCATTTCTAAATCAACTACTTTATTATTTTCATGACCATGTTCAATTGCACACTGTTAAACTACCAGAGGGTAATCGTCAGAGCTACCCATGCCTTGCCGCCAGTGATGTTTGTTGGTATAGAACGCTATATAACCCCCATTAACTCTAGATATGGGTGTGTCTGCAAATGGGGTATACCTCCAACCACGCCTATTTGTATCATGGGAATTATAATTATGATTATTAACCTGTGGATTCAGGGATACACTGTTTTCAGAACAAACCCATGCATCTACCAAAAAAACCTAGCTATTGGAGTTATAAGCCGACTGAGAGAACTGTGGGGCAGTGGGACACCACCTTGTGCCAATGTGCGATCCTCTCATTTACTACTCAGTTATTGGCACACATACTTCCATCATGATTTGTCCAGGGCTAGATTCTTGGGATGCCGCTGGACAAGAAAAAGCACTTGGATGGTCTCTGCATCAATAGGGGAGGTTCGTGAAATAGGGTACCCCCAAATCATCCATTTACAGATGGATTCTCCATTATAAACCATCCATTTTGGGGTATGTACCCCTTTTTAGGGAGCCCCCCAAATATGAAATCTTATGGTGTACTTTGTGAACCTCTTTCCTGAACAAGCGAAGGGTGCCCTACAAAAATCATCTCTGGGGGTCGCTTCAAGAGCAAAAAAAGGACACAGGAGTTTTGCTTTACGCTTCGCTAAGCAAAGCATGGCTGGCTGAAAAATCCTCTATGAATGGAGGTTCAATGTGAAAATCATCTATAGATGGGGAAATTTTCCATTGCCATGTTTGAGTCCTGGAAGGTACATGAAGGACACCCTATATAAAGGGTGATTGGAACCACTTCCCTTCCAGAAAACAACGACATGTTCCACCAAAAAAAGTTCACTGCCATTGGGCTTCTAAGCCCCAAAGACGTCCCAACTTCTACAGGTAAATCCTAGATCCCCAGTAAACCAGGCAGCAGAACCCCAGAAATGTGACCAATGAAAAACACGATTTCTCAATCATACCCCCATATTTTTGATGGTTTAACCCCCATAGAATCCTATGTTTGATGGATCAATTCTCCCATTGATATCCCATCAAACTGTGACCGTTCTCGAGGATGGGGAGCTTCAAGTATGGACTCTGCGATTTCTCCAGTGCTTTGGGGACTTGCCGCTCGGGTTTGAAACGTAGTACGGTGAACGGCCCATGGGATGTCGATGGTACATGATTCAGTAATCAACAGAATCAACATGAGTCAGTCCTCTGAGCAGATGGTTGCACATGATTGCAGGAATGGATTGAGCCATTACCCTCTAGTAGACTGGGATCCACAACGGATCCCACGAGCTTCCTGTTTACCTGGCTGTTGTTCATGCACCTGTACCAAAAAAATGGGTTTCATAAGCCATGGGGGTACCCCCAAGTCATCCAAGTCATTGATGACCATGTTAGTATTGAAACCTATGGTAACTTGGGGATCCTCCATTTTAGGAACACCCATATGCTTTCCAACATCGCCGTAGTTCGAATTTCTGGTTCCGTATTTTGAATTTTGAAATATATTGCAATGCACCTATGATCACTTGTGCATTTGAAGGTACAACTGACTTTCGTTGTATATCCTTTCAGTAGCTCCATGCAGTAGGTACAACTAGCCAGACATTTTGAGTTTTCTCCATGGTCTGGGCAAGAAAACTGTGGGTTTGGTTTTTTTTTCCAGGTAGTGGGTCGACTAGGGACTGCTATGCTCAGGTTGTTGCTTCAGTTTCTGCACGTGACTTGGCTCAGCTGGTGAGATGTGATCGGCAAGTGACTCAAAAATTTGATCCATTTCCCCGTTGGTAAATTGCGGGTACTATTGGCTAGATAATACTGAAGTGGAAAAAATAACGAATCTAATAATGCCAATTTGTTTGCCCAGTTTGCTGTTAATGATATGTGCATATATATATATATAGATATATATAATGATATATAGAATCATATATAGGTTTCACTTGATAATGATTGCTACAAAATGACAAACAATCGTGAAACCAACAATTTTATGGAGATGAGGTGCGGATATCTGGGAATTTACCATCATAAAATTGACATTACACACCCAAGATGAAGACCTCAGTGGGTGCACTGTAGATGGTGGGGACGGCCTTGGTGACTTACCCTCAGGGGTGCCCCAACCCATGGCAGATAGATTATTTTTTCGCAATGGGACAATTACTGTACAGTAATTGAATGTTGCTTCTGGTTTTCTTTTTTGCGAATTAGATCAATTTATAAGCCACAATTTTTGGTTGATGTGGGTTGGTCTTAAAATAGGGTACCCCCAAATCATCAATGGTTAATCGTTATCCCTACTAAAACCACCATTTTGTTGATGTGTTCCTCTTTATAAAGCCATTTTCTCCCTTGGCAACCGGGTGGTGGTTGCCAATCTTCGTGCCGAAACTTGGGCCAGAAAGGCGGACTTGGGACGATAAAACTTGGGATGATGATACTGTGGATACCCTATGAAAAATGGTGATTTCATGGATCTTTAATGGAAAATCCTCTATAAATGGAGGGATATGGAGGGTATATGTATACCTGGCCGGCTGGAAAATCCTCTGTAAATGGTAAAATTCTCGAACTACATGGTGGGTTTTCCAGCTAGCCACGATTGATGACACCAGAGGGAATATGTATACCCATTGGATACGTATTTACTGAATAGTATTGTATATAACATCCAATCATATGTGTTGCAATAAAATGGATGATGATTGTACTTATTGCATTAATACCAGTCTTGTAGTAGTATCAGAGAGTACCTAATCTATCAAACTTACCATGATAGTAATACTATCAGTTACTTCCCAACTTGTAATACTACTGGATCATGCTTGGATGTGCGGGCCCCGGGTTCAAACTGATTCAGAACACATAGTCATATGTAACCCGTAGTCGTCTCACTAGGGATATTCCATCTAGAATCTAGAAATTCCGGGGCTGTTGACAAGTAGCTCGAAGACACGTATTTGAAACTTCGGTTCTATCTACGTCATTCTACGTCTATACCATACTATAAATATCTATAAATGGCTTATTTGATACTGTATGGCTACTACCTCCATAGTGCCTGCTTGGATGTGCAAACCAGGAGTCGTAAGTGCTTCATGACCCATGTACAAACCACAAAAATCACCCAGATATGACTGAGGTATACTGAGGTATAGTACGGTTGAGTTATTACTGTAATGTTGGACGTTGATTAGTGTCCGGGGTTTGTATTGTGGTAAGTTTTTGAACATTCTTCCAGCCCTGTGAAAGGGGGGGAGTGTATTTAGTTCAGGAGGAAGAAACTCGGTTCAAGAAAAAGATCACATCACTCACAGCAACATTAACACGAACCAAAAAAGGAACATGGTTATATATATATATAATTATTATATATATATATTATATCACCCGAAATATGATATGTATGTATATATCAACCACATAACCTTTTAATGTTTGCTACTTCGTTCCATTCATCTTGAATCCTCAGAACGCCAAATTCAGAATGACAAATTCACCAAAGAAACAAACCACTTATCAAAACCCTAAGAAAAACAGCACCCAAAACAACTTTTCAAGGGGGTAGCTTATTGATGCTTACCCTCTGGTAAACTAACATAACTATGGAAAATCACAATTTTTTAATGGGAAAATCCACTATAAATTGCCATTTTCAATAGCTATGTTAGTTCACCAGAGGGTATTGGGGATCACCCCCCAGTGGGTCTAGCCCGTGCGTTGTCCAGTTGGCTCGCCATTGGTGACCTGTGGTACCGCGCCGGGCATACGCACGCCATCTCTGGAAACAGCCACCCTCCGATCCAGGCGGGGCCGGGGGTGTGATAATGAGCCAAGAAAGGGAAACAACATGTTACCCTCTGGTGAACATACAAAAAGCTATTGAAAATTGGCATTTATAGTGGATTTTCCCATTAAACATGGTGATGCTCCATAGTTATGTTAGTTTACCAGAGGGTAGTTTGGGGAATCTTGAATGAATATAAATTGATGTCAATGGAAGCTTAAGTGGATACAACCGACACTATGGCACTTGGAGGATCACCCTGCGAATCGAAACTGGTTAGTGTTTGTGAGGTATTATATAATGGTATATTTAAATGTATTTAATATAATCATTTGAACATGGGGATAGAAACAGCAAAATGTGGGGATTTACTGGAACCAATGATGATGAGTAGCGGGTGAACGTGTTCAAGTGGGGTTGGTGAACCAAAAATTGGAGAAGCCAAGAATCAGGGACTTAGTTACTCAGGGGGATAATCCTTCAAGTACTCTCCATTGGATGAATACCTAGACAAATACAGATCATATGGAAGCCAAGATTGGTCGATCATTTTCCTACGGAAACCCATTGATTTCCATATCTATCTTAATTTACCGTAGAATAATTTTCAGAAGCAAAGAGATGGACTTGATCTGATTTGAGCAACACAAATCAAAGGATTTCACCCAGAAGGAAGTGCAGGGATCATCCGCAAATCCGCGGAGTTTCCAAGCGAACATGATGGACTTGACCAGCAAAATGATGTTCATGGCCTGCAAAAGGTTGGTGTTTGCTATTTTTGATGACCTCTGCACATCTTTCGTTGCAATGAGTAAACACATTTTACAGGGGTCCCACTTCACCCCATGGTCCAAAATATGTGCATTTGGATTCGGGGTCATTCTCCTGTCTAGTCAAGACTCAACACCTGGGTTGAGTGCTTTCCAGAAATCTGGTCTCAACGTCCCTACATTTGATATGTTGATACTGATTCTACTGACAGTTATAATTGTAATGTTATACTATATGCTGCATTTTGTTACAGTCAAAAACGGGCTACTACTGGGATAAACCATGACGTTTGGATCAGTTTATTTTTTTAAGCCACGTTGATGGTATACCCTGAAAGAAATGTGGTTTTGTTGAAGGGGATAGGGACAATGCTGCAATCAACCCTGACGTTGCTTATTATGGAATTCATGGCAGAGCAAGAGGCCGTAGTTTTTGTGCCAAACAGATGTTGACCTGGGTGTGGTAATTAATATGTTCATATATATGAAAGGAGGGGAACACAAATTCCAGTTTCAAATCTTGAAATCAATGTTGTTCTCAGTTTATGTCAGATTGGGGTTGTCTGAAAATAGGGTACCCCATTCCATCGACTGGTGAATCATCACCTGCCCTGTTTGAATGTCCGTAAATTCGGTTGTAGCCCCCCAATCTTCAGACAGACCCAAACGTCGGATTGTTGGTTATGTACTCCATTAAAACGGCTAGATCCCACAAAATATCATCAGTATGGTTGAGTTTACACCCAGAATATCAACAATAACAATAATGATATATGGCCCACCATTTTCTTCAAAAAGAATATCCCTATAAATCATCCCCTATTTCCATTCTACTGGCGGTTTCTTATCAAAGATGAGCCGAGACCGCCAGGGATGCCACGGATGGCAGTGGCTCAGCGTTTTACTCGCAGCAGTGGCGGAATATAAGTTGTGATGTTTGTCTGAAAATGGTGTAGTGTTGGTAAAACAATAATAAACCATTCCCAATTTCAGAATAAATAGGCATTCCCAAACGGGTGCTTTATGATTGTTTTGCCGACATTATACCCCTCCAGTGGCCATTTTATGGTATACCCTGCACGAATTTAACATAGATGTGGAGAAGCCACCATGTAGATCATTGTCCTAAGGAAATCATGTGCTTTCCACATGTATGTTAGTATACCAGAGGGTAGTGATAATAATCCATTGAAATCGGGGGTGCCCTATTTTCAGACAAACCCATATGGAAAGTTGGTTGAAGTAACATTGCATTCATGAGTGTTCTATTGATTATGGATGTTGGGATGTCACTATCATGATTATAATTGAAGAAACAATATCTAAGTTGGTTGAACCAACTAGGTTTCCACCATGTTAGATGCGTTGAATAGGTAGATGTCGGTGACCCCCTCGTCCAACTTACAACCATCACAACTGTTGGAGATTGTTGGTGGTTTGGCCATCCCTTCAACTCACACAGTCGCTGCTAAATGGGGGGTTGGACGACTACCTTTCTCTAGAAACGGGTGATTCTCAGGGTCTACTTATTGTTGGGGGGATGGAACAATGGAATCTCAAGTGGATAAACCCGCCACCGCACTTGGACGGGGTTTACCTTTTCCTTACAGATGGAACTGAATGATGATCACCAATGGACTGATACTTCATGATTGACACAAAATCAAACCACCAACCATGGGATATCAAGCAAAAACTAAAGTGGGGAAGCAAGAAAGCAACAATGGTATAGGATTGTATGGGCATTGTTCGCTACACTATCCGAAAAACAGAGCACAATGGACCCACACAATTGGACATAATTTTGTCCATCCATTTGGAGTGATATACAAAAAGTCTTGCACCATTCCCAAGTCAGCAAGAAACAAGGCTCAGAAACAACCAGTGGTCCAGTGGTCCAGTGCAAGTTTGAGATGTAATGAAGCATTGAATCCCAAACAAAAGAGGTGAAGATATAGCCAGACAACAAACGTTTTCAGATCTCTCGGGCTGAGATTCTTCGTGGGCTGCTGTGGATGCTGCATTTTGGGCCAGGCTTTGGAGTTTTGGTTGCAGTCTGTAGACCCCTGGAGGTGCGGTTGGGGTCTGTAGACTCCGTGGAATTCCTCGGGACCCCCAATGGTGGGACCTTCGTTATGGGAATGACGGTCCCATCATTCCGGGGTCTCTTTGCATTCCACAGAATTAGCGGGTATGACCATGGTACTAACTATGGTTAGATATGCCATCGTCAAAAGTTGCGTCTGATATCCATATTGGGGGATGGTCATCAATCCATCAGTAGGGATTCATAGACCGTATACCAAGTACAAGGATTTCCAGTATGGGATGGATAACCATAAACCATATATTAAGGTAAATTATAACGACCTCACTGTGACCTCACTGGAATATATGGCTAGTATAGGGAATCATCCCTAAATGGCCTTAATTCAAATTAGTGAATTACTATAATTTACCCAGATATATCATCATATATCATGGTTTGGCCAAAGCAAACATAGCACATAAGTTATAGAACTGGGCTATACACCCCTTGAACGTCAGTAACGTGGAACCCCAAAGTTCTGGGGTCTGGAAGATTCTGGAAGATGTCTTTCCGCACTTGTATATATATATATATACATGACACGGCTTTAGTTTTTGGTTCCATGTTGATTTTGGCGGATGTTCTGATATGGACCACCTACATACATGATTCCAGGGCCCTGCATTTCAAAGAAGAAGGATAAGACGGTGACCATGTAAACTGGCCATTTTTTTTCAGCATTTGTAGAGCCCCCCCCGGTTGCCCGGTTGAAGTTTTGACGTGTGCCCATGTACCATCAAAATCAAGGAATTGTAAAAAGACGTAAAAACATATTAAAACAGTCTATATATATGTGCCAAAAAATGGTTTCTCTTCACTTCAAAGGGGATGGTCATCCTCCCATTCATAGGGTTTCATCTACCCATTGTAAGCAGGGTTTCATCTACCCATTGTAAGCAATCCCTGATTCGATGATGATTGGATGCCCATACCCAAAATACATCACGATACATCAAAATACGATCTTGGACCATGGCATTTGTAATTCATTCGTAAGTAGTTGCCCTTGATGTTTGGAGCCCACCATAGGAATCAGAGACTTGCTACGTATGAGATCATCTCATTGGTGGTGGCCACACTGACATGAAGATCGCCAGATCTGCTGGCCACCATTCGTCGGCGATGGCCAGATATTTGATGTCTTTTTGTTCATTTTGGATCATGTTGGTCGGTTAAAGTCCAACCATCTACTTTTCCATAGTTAAGTCAAGACAGAAGATACGTTAGACATTTCAATGACCGGAGGAAAGACAACTACGCAAAGTACAAGAAAAAAACACACAAACAAAAAACACAAATAAAAAATAACAGCGATTTGTTGATTCGTGGGATGGGTGGAGATCCAACACCCTCGGTGCCTGAGGATGGTTTTGCTCCATGTGCATTGGCAGCGCTGACAACAGGTGCTCCGACTGGAAGGACTCGGCAACAAAAACCCTGGATGAGTAATTAATGGGAGATGTAACTATCATTTCATAGATCTTTTTACCATCATTTGTGGTTGGTTCAATCACTGGATCCATAACCTTTGGAAAATCTCAGAAAACCTTTTGGACTAAACAACAATGGGAACAAGACGATGTTGTCGGGTTATACAAACTGGTTTTACAATTTTTCATGGGGATAATAGAGGTTTTGCAATCCAACGTAGGAATCAATAACAACTCAATGGGGGACAGAATGGTTATTCCCCCAGTCAGACAGTTGATTTAAGAAAGACGACCAATTTCAGACAGTCCATTGGTACGCCATTTCCAGGCCCCAATTCCAACGACCTCACGCCTACTCTATGTATGAAACAACATTGGCTAGAACATCTAACATTTGGATACATCACTAAGTATGGTTAGATTCGGATCAGTGTTGGCTTTCAACTTCCTTGACATCCACTAGGGTACCAGACCCAAAAACCAATGTGTTCCCATGTGTTTGGACCCCCCAAGCATGTTTTTTTCCTCACCTGCCAGGTGAGGGTCTCTAGATCTGAGCCATATCGCTAGCTGCGGATGCAGTGGGCTACGCCTGGACCCGAACACATGCCAGAGAGCATGCCAGATAGAATGCCAAACAGAATGTCAGATTGAATGTCGGATAGAATGCCAGAATATAATATACATATACATATATATATATATATACATACATACGTATATATACATACATATATGCATATATATATATATACACATATACATATATATATATATATACATACGCCGTATATAATTCCAGATGGTATGTCAGAAACTATGTCGGAATAGCGTGTCAGGGTGGGGACCACTTGAATAATGTAATTTGTTCATTCGCGCAGGACCAGGTTGTGTCAAACTTTAAGAAACTGAGACGACGAAAGCAATCAAGGTTTGTCTCAAAATGGGGGACGAGCCCTGCGTTTTAGTCCGGGGACAATTGTGATAAAGCAGTGGATGCTGCCTAGTCATAGTTAGCACAGTAAAGGTGCATCCCACTTATATAGTGGCTTGTAACCCTTTAGTTTTCCACTATAGCAACCCCTTAAAAAAGATCGAACAGTAGCAGTCGTTCATCACTATTTGGCAGGGTTTTACTTGTCTATCCTTTTGGTACATAGCAAGAACCATCCGTTCTGGAATATCCCCAGTGAAATCTGCCGCAGGTTTCGGCTGGATGAACCAGGAAGGTGGTGGGCGATCTGGGATGGGTAGCAACTTGGTCAAGGGCCTTCTGTTCCTTCTGGTGGTTGATGTTTCTGGGGATATTTGTGGGATACAGCACCAGCAAAAAGGGAATTAGTCTAACATTTTATATAGGAATATTCAATGGGGGTATGCTGCGGTATGCTGGTATGTATAGCCAAAAATAAGATCATGATGATCATGTGGTATGGCTTTGTCTGCGCATGAGGAATGAAAATGGGGACAATTATGATTAACCATAGGTTTTTTGTGGTATCCTATTTGCAGACAAACCCTTACATGAGCCACTTCAAAATACCCTGTCTTGTTTTGTTATATAGTGATTTATAGTGGGTATGAACCATCTTGTTTGGGAATTCGTGTTGACCCACCAGTATCATAGAGATGGTATAGGGGTAATTATTCGGATTGGCTCATGTGGCAAATCCCATCAGAAACCATCCCAGTTATACACCATAATTAGGGGCATACACACCCAAGCCACAACCCCATAAAGCGACGCTCTATGGCATGGGGGTTTACCACATCATGTAAGTTTGAGGCTAGCAGTGGATGGTGGATGGTGGTTAATAGCCCTGAAATATGTTGGGCCTCAACTGTTGGGGTGAGGGATACCCTTAACATTCTGCATATGGGTTTGTCTGAACATGGTGTATCCCAAATCCATTGGTTAATCGGTTAATGATCATTATCCATATTAAATGGCTATGATTGGGGATATACCCTATTTTCAGACACACCCATATTGATTTCTGGACTCAGACTTCGAGTGGCCTTCGCTGTCACCAGGCTCTTGTGAAGGAAAAGTGGTTGAAATGCCGATCCATCCCTCGACAACGGTTGTTGATGTCTTTGAATTCTGTCCAACGAATCTGTCTCGGCATTTTTTGGCAATATCACAGCGACCAAACCCCATACATGTTCTTGTTGATACTTTGTGACTTTGTGTCATGAAATCATCCAAAGAATGGCAAACAGTTGCGCTTAGTGATTCTGGATGTGTGATCTGCAATTACTTGCTGTTTGCGCAGTTTGCCAGGCCAGAGCCTTTTTTGTTGGATTTAACACCCCATCTAGCTATAGAATATCCATCATAAATCCAACTGCTAGCCACAATATATCCATTCATTCGCCAAGTTTCCTTTCTGCTTCAATTCCATGTGTTGTTGATTCAATCCTCATTCAAAAAAAATGTTGGTTGCTTTCCAGGCATTTTTCCGTGCAGAGCAGCTTTTGTTGGGCCGAGGTCTGGTGCCGTTCCGAGAGAGATTTGGCATCGCAGCAGATTGCAACAGCTTCTGTTGCGACTGCTGCATGTGGTGCTGGTGCCTTCCATGTCAAGCGACCAGGCCAGGGAGCTGACAGATTTTCATGTTGGGCACCCAGTGGTGCCCGAGTTTTACCTGCAAAAATGGTGATTTCATGGGTTTTCATGGGGTTTCATGGGATTTCATGGGATTTAGTGACCTAAGTAGTTTTAGAAGTAGGTTCTATAACTCGTGTTTAAGGATGTGTTCACGGTGATGATAAGATATGGGAACTCTAGGTGGCTGAGACACCAACTTTTAACTGGGGAGGGGTCCCTTTTTGTCGATGTATACTTGATGTACAGTGTTAGTTATTAGTTGGGTGAGGTGCATGTTCACCAAAACAGGAGATGTTGACCAAAAACAGTTGTTAGGACCAATTACCATCGCGTTGGAAATGATGGACACAAACATGGTGACAGCGCCCGTAAGGGGCCGTGCGTTTGTGATGATTGAACTTCCTGACCATGTTGTCAAATCATCAAAAACTGGGAGTTTTCAACGATTNATGGTGACAGCGCCCGTAAGGGGCCGTGCGTTTGTGATGATTGAACTTCCTGACCATGTTGTCAAATCATCAAAAACTGGGAGTTTTCAACGATTCCAGCTGAATGTGGTGTTCAAACAGAGCACAAAAACTCTGTAAGGGTTGGCTCCAACATTGATTTTTTTTTATGTTTCTCCAGCACTTTGACACATTTTTCTCATCCGAGCAGTTGGCTCAAACGTTCTTTTCGCCATATTTCTGGCAAAGGTTTGCGAGACCTGACCAAAGAAGGAATGTTACAACGTAGCAAGAAGATCTATAAGAAGGAATGTTACAACGTAGCAAGAAGATCTACAAGAAGGAATGTTACAACGTAGCAAGAAGATCTATAAGAAGGAATGTTACAACGTAGCAAGAAGATCTAGAAGAAGGAATGTTACAACGTAGCAAGAAGATCTATAAGAAGGAATGTTACAACGTAGCAAGAAGATCTAGAAGAAGGAATGTTACAACGTAGCAAGAAGATCTATAAGAAGGAATGCTACAACGTAGCAACAAGATCCAGAAGAAGCTTGAAGAGAGAGTTGGTTATGACGTAGCAAGAAGAATTAGAAGAAGCTTGAAGAGAGAGTTGGTTGTAACGTGGCAAGTATAAGACGTAGAGCAAAGAGACGTTATNGTTGGTTATGACGTAGCAAGAAGAATTAGAAGAAGCTTGAAGAGAGAGTTGGTTGTAACGTGGCAAGTATAAGACGTAGAGCAAAGAGACGTTATTGCACGCCCCCCACCAACCCCAACCCAAGTATAAGACGTAGAGCAAGGAAACGCGATTGCAACCCCCCCCCTCACCAACCCCAACCCAAAACCCAAAGACGTAGAGCAACAAAAGATATGAGAAGTGAGGACAAAGAGAAGAGAAAATCAAAATCATCACGAACGCACGGCCCCTTATAGGCGCTGCCACCACAAACATATTTAGGAAAATGCCATGTTTTGCCATTGGTTTTACATTCCCTCTTTCGGTTGTTTTCCCGCAGGTTCTAATTTTACACCTTGTGGCATTTTTCAAGTTGCTTCAACCCCAAATTGGACCGGGGAATTGCTCAGATTTGTCTTTGAGAATCTTTGCTGGTCTCTATGCCTTGCATCACTAATTATTCGATCTTTGTTGCCACCCCACGTTTTGGTTTGTTCCAATCCCACGTGTGTTGCTGAAAAATCATGAGCAGCAGGTAAACTATCGCATATGTTGATATGTTTTGAGGTTTCATTCCCATATTCTGAAACTTGTCAAATCTTCCAATGACCACTTGCGATTCCTGGGATGCACATTACAGGTACTCGAAGCCGAAAATCCCATCATCTCAGGGTTCCAGATATCCCATGTCACCATGTCTTGTTTTGTCCATTGCCAGATTCCCAGAGACTTGGGAATGGAATAATCCCTGTACATGTACCCTCTGGTAAATTAACATAGCTATTGAAAATGACCATTTATAGTGGATATACCCATTAAAAATGATGATTTTCCATAGCAAACTGTTAGTTTACCAGAGGGTATCTACCGTTTTGTTGGTTATTCACATCCATCCCCGGCCATCCCAGAGATAGCTGTGAACACCAGGGGTTGGTGAACTGACCGCAGGGAATGGCAACAGATCGACGACGCGTTGAAGCAGTGGCCCCTGCCGATGCCAACAGCTCCCCCGTAGCTGGGAGATGTGGACGGTCGAGTTTTGATGTCTGGTAACTGGTGGGACAAAAATATGCAAACCTCATACCCTCCGGTAATCAAACATAGCAATTTCAATGGATTGATTAATGGGAAAATTTACAGGAAACCATGGTTTTTACCATCAAATATAGAGGTTGCCTGTAAATTTTCCCTTAAACCAATCCAATGACAATTGAAAATCCCCTATAAATGGTGGTTTGATGGGAAAATCATCTATCAATGGTGGAACTTCCAGCACGCCATGTTTGATTACCAGAGGGTAATTAGCATTTATCTTTGCAAAAAAAAACATGGGGATAGAAGAGAGCCAAGATGGTTTTATACATTTACTTCTGGGCATATCTAGCTGGATTCAATCAAAGATGGGCAGAGAAGATAACTAAAATGATTGTATATAATTTTTTGAGCATCAGTACCGCATTCAATCCCATGTTGTAATTTAAAAAACAGGGTGAGCTAATCCCAGACAAACATCCCATGATTCGTGGAATAGATTCCAGCTGTGCCATGTTCCGCCCATTGATGGGGGCTAATATACCCATTATATCCAGTTAACATGTCATGTTAAACCTTCGTGAAAGATGCAAAGCCGAGAGACATATTTGATAAGGAGAGTTCTGTGGAGCATAGAGAAAAGAGTGGTAGCCATCAGATTCCAGAGATACGCTTTACAGAGATTGGTTTTGGAGAGATAGTTTCGATAGGTTTGCAGATTTGCTAGAGACAAGTTCTTGTCAAGAGACGCCCCGGTAGCGATTGTACCCTGATCGCCCCCCACGGCAAATAAAATAATTGCAGAAGCTTGAGGCCTTTGAAGAATGTTGGACCATTCAACTTGCCAAGGGGGTTGTCCCCAAACGAAAGTCCATTGCAAAGGTTCAATTTCAGTAGGGAAGAACTATTTGACGGGAAAGTCACTATATCATTCATGTACTTTTTTTTTCATGTTCGTCTCACACCTGGAACTTTCTGGATCAGCTATGGTCCAAAATCCAGATCTTCGCCCATATCATGTTTCATTTCGGGGTTTCCCTGACAATTAAGACAAATTGTGGGAACACTCTCAAATCCAACGGATTTATCATTATGTTTCCATAGATTTTATCATTATGTTTCCATAGATTTTTTCGCCAGAAATAGAATGCCATAAAATATATAAAATGGGGTATCACTGTAGTCTCCTCCCCATTTTCTACATCAACTTATGTTCGTTTTATGTTCGAAGCCCGTGAAGTGACTCCACCATGCCGTGGTTTTCAGCTACGAGGAACATGGTGGTGGGGCAACCCGTGGTGATCCAGGCGGCACCCGTGGAAGTGGATCCCAAGAATGATATTCCCAGCAACCAAGTGCCGTGGCACAGACTCGTCACGACTGGTCATCGGGAATATCATAATATCATATTCAATTTGTATTATATATATATACTGTATATATATAATATACATATTACTATGATATGCTATTTTAGTATTGGGGAATATGTTGGGCATTGTTGAGCTGTATATCCCCCCATTATATTTGAGGACCTGAGGATCTTGACCACTGATTGAAATGAAGTCGAAATCGCTAAGTCGGATTAAGTTGGAGGTTTATGGTAATGTATCAGTTGGATCCCCACTTGGAGGGTCATCCCACGGATCGTAACTGGTGACTGTTTGTGGGGTGATAAGCTGGTGACATAGGGGACAACCTCAGGAAACGAGGGACTGACAATCAATGGTAGATGCATCTATAGTTGCGGCAAGACCCTATGGTTTGCCCGGAACTGGAAATGGCTTTGATGATGATGATGATTGCGGTATGGTTAAGATTTCCACGGGGATGGGATTTTTAATTTCGGATGCAAACCCTTCAATGACACCCTAATTTTCCAGTCAGTGGGAGACTTTCTATCTTAGATGTACACCCCAATGAAAACCTCATTGCGCTGTGCTTAATTGTTCCATGGGGGGTGGGATATGTTATATTGTATAAACACTAATAGCGGCACAGTTCTCTTGCCAAACCGCAATGCCATGCTCACTTTGTCAACACAAACTCATCTCTTGCGTTTGGGTTCATTGAAAAATCATGGGTTCTTCATGCTGCTATTCTGTTTGTGGGCAAACCACCGGGTCTGTGCGTATAGTTAGATGGGGATTATAGACCAACTGTTAATATTTGCGGGTGCACCAACTTGTTTGAGACTAGGGCACCCCATGATCTCAGGGTTGCTCCAACCCTCTATGAATGATAACCACTTTTGGGGGGAAAATTGGTCAATTTATCTCTCTACTACCTTTTTTCCCCACAAGAAAACTATTTCCCCCCATCATCATATCCACCATGTTTCTTTGAGACAACCACACACTTTCACTTGCAGTGCGTTGGCGGCTGAAGTGAATGAAACCTTCATGTTAGCAGGAAAATCATCTTCCAATGGGCGATGCTTTTCTTCCGTAGGTGTTTTAGGCAGGGTAATATGATAAAGTCAATCGTAGACCTATTGTTTTCCAATTTTCCTCGTTGGGCAATATAAATTAAGAACAGAGTGGTTCACTGTTTGTGATGATATGTGATTATTCTACTTCATCAGCACATGGCCATAGATTACTACACTCTTCCCCCTGTGTTCGCCATTTTTTGGCGCACCGAGGTTGTGGTTGAAGCAAAACAAACACCAATTTAAGATTGCGGCAATGACTTCAACGTGAGGCTTGGGTGTCTCATGGGTTCCCTGGCCTTGGTTCGGTGTGCGACCTGGCCTGGTTTTTTGAACGGAATGATCTAAAACCATAGGAGGTTATCATATAACCATATGTCCAAGCTATGTGTATAGAAGTGGAAATAAATCGCGGGATGTGGGGCAGCTCATTTCAAGAAGGCACCAAAGCATTGGGTGGAACACCTCTTACGAATACCCGCAGATATTTTTCTGGACATAGCGCTGTGGCAACTTGAACGTTTTTGCACAAGAAAAGGTGTTGAACTGTCGCCTATTGATTCCAATGGCAATAAAGGATCTGGAACCGTTCTCTTGGTGACTACGTGCTTGCAGTCAATCCATCAGAGAAGAATCTTTGCTCTTGTTCAGTCCCAGATATGCATTGTATATATATAATTATATATATAGCTGTATACTGTATATGTGTGTATATATAGATAAATATAGTACTGTACAGAAGTAAAATCACCTATTTCGGAAGCATTTAATTCCCTATCATAGCTTTCAGCCGTCCTGTTGTTCAGAGCATTTGTGGCAGAACTTTCACTAGATCCCAACTCTATTTCCACACTTTAAACGGGTTTCGCTATCTGGTTTGCGATGAACCAATGTGGGCAACCACCAAGACCTATACCATTTGAGGATGCTTGGAATCCCACCCATGTTTTATGCTGGTGACTTGGGGATGGATGATCCCTTCCTGAGGCACGGACTGCTCCTGAGCTTGGCTCTTCGCGGCGCAGTGGAAGAGCCACTACCTGATCATGTGCTTTCGAGAAAATGATACGGCTCTACAAATGGACATAAATAAATGGAGCTCATTTAGTTGATGCAGCATCAAAACCTCAAGTAGAGGTACAGCAAAGGGACTCTGTCTGTTCAGTAACTTCACGACCAATCCCATGTCCAGCCATGGGCAATGTGGCGATGAACCATGATGATTCTACTGGCTGTTTGTAGATGATTTACTCATTTACTCATTAGATGATTACCTCAAAAAAAACACACTGCGATTTCACAGGCTGAAAGGCTGGATTGAACAAAAATCGGCAGGCCGTTCAGTGGTGTCATGGTGAGAAATGGCATGACTGATGAACCGAGCCGGTCATCCAAAGAGATGCCAGTCTCACCCAGTCAATTAATTACTCGCTGTCAATAGTCGCAGGGAGGGATCGAAGTACCGCGCGCGTTGTTAGTCGCGAAATTGTTGACTTATTGGGTTTTGTCGGTGCATTCCAAGATGGGTGTAGGTCAGAATTTAGGCACGACGAACCCACAAGTTTTGGTGAGACGTTCGTATTTGCACAATTGATTTTGGAGGAAGATTTGGGGATACTTGCTTGGATGGGCAGGCCTCTTGGATTTAGATGGCACAGTTGTAGTATGTCGCCTGGGGGTAAAAACAGTGTTTTTTCATGGGGTCATATTGTTCAAAAAAAATCCCACGGGGTTTTTGAGATACAGAGAAGGCCTATAAACAACACACATTTATGGACATGTGAACCCAGAAGAAAATATCCGAAGTGTATAGGGAAAGTACCACAGGGGCAGAATGCACGTTCAAATTTGTGGGCCACATGAAAACAAGACCAGGGAAAAGATGGGAAACGGTTTTTTTTTTTCAATGGGCGGGTAGAAGAATAAACACGTTCCACCGTTCACCAGATGGCTTGTGGGCCGGTTTTGAACATTAAAATCACAAAAAAAGCTGGCATGGTTGGTAAAAACCAGGCCAATCCCACTTGGGTTCATGGGACCCTCTGTTTAGATTTGGGTAGATAAGGTGTGAATAATTATCCGGCATCCCAGAGATCAAACATCACATTGACATATGTATATCAAGCAACCCCACCGCAAGATAATTTCATATGTCCGCAATATTCCATAAACGTCTTTTCTGAATCCAATTGATGCCTAGGCGCCAAGCCACCCATAAATTTGCAGATAGTGCCCCACAACTCAACATATGCTTCACTACAACCTTAAACATACTTTTATATAATTAATTATATATATATAATTATATATATAATTCCATATATCTAAATCTTAGAAACAACATACATACATACATACATACATATATATATATATATATATATGATGATATGTCATATATACTCACCATCAACCGGCGGCAGTTGGCTGCCTGGCGATTGGGAGCATGGGGGCTGGGTTGGGGATTATATCTAGAACCCTTAAACAGATGAAAAAGTGTTTCAAGGATGGTAGAGATCATATTTGCCAGATATTTTCCACGTTTCCCACGCTTTGTTTCAAATTGTTGTTTGCTATACCGACGTGGGAAAATGAACAACGGGTTTAAACATTACACCAGCATAGAGAACCGGACACCATCTAGTGGGATATAATAGTAGTTAATTTCGTACCAATCTTGAAGGGATGGCGTTACAAATACATAGTCTTGGGATGTCTTGGGGCCCAATTCTAGATCTCCAAACCATTAGTTTCAATACTAAAATTGTCTACTGACTTGGATGAGTTGGGGTAGCCCCATTTTAGGACACCTCCAATAGATAGGTTTGTTGCAACCCCGAAGTGTTCACTCCATCTTTGCTGGCGTGAAGATAAACCCAGAGGGGTGTTATACCTTTACTTGACCACATTGGAAGACATTAAACATAACAAGGGAAACCAAGAACATCATCATCATCATCATCATCATCATCATCATCATCATCATCATCAAGACTACTATCATCATTGATGGTTTTATGTTTGTTTGGACCTGAGGCTTGGGATTTTGTTTGGGGGCAGTTTCCTGATGGCAAGTGTTCTTTGCGTTTCAAGGTTGGAGATTGGATTTTGGGCTGACATCGTGGCAGCTTATATTGCCCACACTAGTCAGTGCGATGAACCCTTCCTTGAACAAGAATGAATGTGGCAATCAGTCAAAAATGTTTGCAAAGTATATTCCCACCTATAGTGTCGTTCCATCCCTAGGGCTTCTTTTAATATTAGTCTGGTCTTGACCGAGCCCCAGGAGACCCAAGAGGATACCGCAGCACACGATGATGCGGAGGGTCCCCCTGCCAGCAGCGGCGTCAAGATGCCGCCGCCCACGGCTTCAGTGGCCAGCCCACTGAAACTGTGGGCGAAACATGTCGGCCGAGATGGGCAGCAGCCAGTAGGCCAAAGGGCGAGTCGACAGTTGGAACCATCATTCCTCATCATCATCATCATCATCATCATCATCATCATCATCATCATCATCCATGGTTTGATGGTTGTTTGGTCCCGAAGCCATGTCAGGGATGCAGTCCAGATGCAGCCGGAAAAATTCGGCCGAGATTGGACAAAGGGCTTGAAGGGATAATCCAATTTGGTAAATGTTCGGGAAAATTATTCAAAGACACAAGCCAACAAGAACCCCAAGACAACAACGTCAATATGAGCAAATGAATAAGGGGGGAGCAAGGACTGTGGGGAGGATTTGAATTCCACCCATAATATGGCAATATTGGGGATGCTTCATTGGGATGCTTTGGGGAGTCTCACGTCTCGACCCACAGCAGCATCAAAAGTCAGCATGGACCCCCAGGTTCCAAGCTGCGCGGGGTTGCAAATTGCATGGAGATCTCAGCCCACAACGCATGCAGGTCCCAACAGTACTTAACTAGATAAACATCTTGGATTGTTTGAGGCTTAGTAAAATTTGGAACTTCAGGATCCACCATGAATTTGAGGTTTATCATTTATCATCGCCATTTTGGGGGAAAACGGTGGATACCTAATTTGCTTCTGAGCCAGGATTGGTTTTTTAATTTTTTCCGCTGGTGGTAGACCCCATCAGTTGGTCGGATTTGGTCATTTCGGCGGGGGAATTTCTGCCGTTCAAGAATGGTGAAGCTTCATCGTCTGCTGAAGGTTCATCGCGACCATGGTGGGAAAAAAAAACTGGGATGGATTGATCTGAATATCATCCCGATAGGATTGCAGCCTTAAAGCCACATTGAGGCTGGGTTGTCTCGTCACGTTTTTCCCTACAGACCCACGTTGAGACAGAGATGAAACATGATGACACCAATCCACACCTGAATGATGCCTGGAGTCATGGGTACGAGCTTGCACAGTTTGATGGTAACCCAATGTATTCCTATATGATACAGTATGATAAGTACTCTTTGTCACCTATGGTGACTATATTTGCTGGTTGTAACATGTTGTAACATAATCGTGCAAAACGGTGCAACTATGAGCCACTTACTAGCCATGGACCTCAACTAGCCATGCCAGCGGCGCCCATCCATCATGCCATTGGCAACGCGCAGCAACTCGGCGGCGTGGTCCACTGAGGATTTCCCCAGTAGCTACTCTTGTCAGACCTAATTACATATTGGAACAATGAGGATAGTGTCTCATGACCTATCCCATAGTTATACATGACAAATGTATTTCATTATTTATAATAACAATATATATATATATATATTGTTATTATGTATGGTTCATGAGCTAGTTTCCAGAGTTATGACCTAGTTTCTTGTGTGTTCATGTGAAACCCTGCGTTTTATTTCTGAGTCATTGGAAATTTATTCTTGTACCAACTGGGATAAGGGTAACTTTGACCCCTTAGAGATGGATCCAAGTCCTTGATACCTGGATAGTCCTGTGAAAACATCCCCAAATGAGAAGAATTATCCAGGTATCTTATCCTTTGGATGAATAGAATGAATATGAATAATAGATGTATCCCCAAATAGAAGTATAGATACCCCCAAAAAAATCCCCAAATCATTATAGAAGAATTAGATGATACAGGAACCTCTATAATTCTTCTAAATATGCATCGGGAGCCGGGATCTTCATCCTCATTCATGACCGTCCACTCCAAGCCGTACCAAGGGTACTTTGAATGGACACCATTTGTTCTTGTGGGTCAATCACTGTGGCACATGCCCTGAATCATGTCCAGCCTTTACTTTTAGTATTGAATATTGTGTATGCTTCGAATCATATGTATCATCATTTTCATCCGCGTATTGCTATTGATTGATACTACAGTTGTGCAATGAATAGCCCATGACATTACCAGTTGCAAATAACCATGCTCAATGATTGCTAATTCAAACATGGTTGCCAAAATAACCATGTTTAACATTGCCAATCCCGATTTAACCATCATTCCTTGGCTAATCTTTTTAATTTTATCCCATGAGCTGTAAGTACACAATCCCATCCATAGTAGTTATATATATATATATATCCCATCAATAGTAATACGATACAGCCATTGGTCAATAAATGGAATCGGGATGTATATTAATATATATTGATCCCATTGTGTATATGAATATATATATATATTATTATATTATTGATCTAGGTATGGTAATATCGGTTAATATTAGTAATAACTGTGATATTGTTACTAATATTGGTGTTACTCGAACAATAAACTAACAAGCATATATCATGTTTCTATAGTAATATATTATACAGCTTGAGAGTTGTTTAAGAATCCGGAAGCTGCAAGCCCAGGGCCCCTCAAATTCTCAATTTCAATTATCGAGGGTTTTGGAGTTATATAAGGTGGGCCACCCTCAACTTCTTATTGGATTCTTAACTTAGTAGTGAAAGACCGATACAGAACATGTACAATCCACCGGGAGAAGCACACCATTTTGGAATTAGCCGCGTCCGCTAATTCATTTCTGTCAGGCCTGCAGAGAGACCAGAGGCGGAACAAGACAGCACGCCATTTTGGAATTAGCGGCGTCCGCGAATTTGTTTCTGCCTTTCCGACCGCCTGGCTGCCACCAGCCCGGACCCAGGGCACAAGTACATCAGGCAGCCAGATCAGGCCAGGACAGTGTGGCCTAATGGACAAAGTATGACATTGCTAATCTCGTTGGCGGCGGGCGCGGGCTCGAATCCTGCAGGGCGCGTTTGGTTGTTAGCAGCGTCCAGTGATGTCATTTTGGAGTTAGCGGCGTCCAGTGATGTCATTTTGGAATTAGCGGCGGTCAGTACACTAAGAAGTTGGCAAGCCTATCCCAGGGCCCCTCAAATTCTTAAAATAGTATGGCCTTGGTATAGTTCAAAATATGTAGCCCGCGTTGAATCCGAGCCCCTCAATTCTTACACGGTGCATTGTTGTACAATGCTCCAGCTGTAGGTATATATCATAGTAACATCATGTAGCATCAATAAACATGGTAATAATAGTAACTATAGTAGTTAATCTAGTTACTAATCCTTATTGTTGATAATAATAGTTCCATTACAATATACAACTTCTGGTACCATAATGTTGTCAACATATATCATCCAATATTGACAAACTATTATATGATTCGATATTGTTAGCTAAAAATTGTCATTACAAATCATTGTGGTACTATAGCAATATTCGCAATACCTGTGATAATGTTAACAATATCGTTGCTATGAGAATTTTCTAGGTAATAATCATTCCCACTATTAGAAAGTTCTCACTATATGATTCTCACTATACTGTCATATTACATTAGATATATTTAGTTTTTTTCTCATTGATATCATGGTTGTAGTTACATTGGCATTCAACCTTGGTTACCTATTAGATTAGTAATAACGATTCTACCATATTATTGTTATTAACATTATGATTGTTATTTTTATTACTATTAATTATTGTTATTTATCATTATTATATATATATATATATCAGGAAAATATTCATATTATTGTTACTAAGATTGTCACACATCATCATATTACAATAGATATTGTTGTAATGTTGATATGTTCTCAGATATCTGGTTCTCTATATGAATATCATATTGTTATCATTATCAAAATAGATATTGCTATCATGAGATATGTACTCAAAGTTCTCCCAGGTGGGATCGCTGTCGCCAGCTGCTGCGCGACGATCCGCAGGCTGAGCTGGTGGCGCTGCGCGGCCGCAGCGGTGCCACGGCGCTGGTGCAGGCACTGCGGCAGGTGCCGGGGCACTGCCGAAACGATGGGAAAAGGAGGGGAAAGCAACGGAAATCTTGGGGAAATCTTGAGAAAATCTCTGGGAAATGCGTAGAAAAGTTGGGAAATTTTGGGGACATGTGTGGAAAAAAAATTGTTGAACAATTGATGGATTATGCATGAAATATGAAAATGAATCAACTATATATCTGATTTTTCCTTAGAACATGATGGGAAACTCTGGGGTTGACGAAGGAGAACAAATGGAAGTTCGAGGAAGTGTTTGACACATGTTGGGGACATGTTTGAGACATGTTGGGGAAATCTTTGGGAATGTGTTTTTGGATGTTTTTTTGTTCATGGGAAAAATACGGAATATGACGAATGACACTGTTGTTTTTTTGGTTAAGCTAGATTCTAGATTTTGTTTGTTTGAAACGGGTTGCTAGTAAGTATCCAACCTGGTAAAGAAAGAAACATCAAGCATTAACTGTAATCACTTTGTCCTATTTACATATTGAATAGCCATAGCACAACAAAATATTTTGATTAGTAACTACCAGCAACAACAATAGACAGGAAAACAATACTAGAGGTGATGATAGTGATTTTGACAAACAATACATATATACATATATACATATATACATATATACATATATACATATATACATATATACATATATACATATATACATATATACATATAAACATATATACATATATACATATATACATATATACATATATACATATNTATATACATATATACATATAAACATATATACATATATACATATATACATATATACATATATACATATAAACATATATACATATATACATATATACATATATACATATATACATATAAACATATATACATATATACATATATATAGATATACATATTTACATATACATATATATACATATATATACATATACATATATACATATATATATATACATATGTATATATATATATATACACATTTTTATTTACATATATATATATATATGCATATTTATATACATATATATTTACATATATACATATATACATATTTACATATATACATATATACATATATACATATATACATATATACATGTATATATATACACATTTTTTTACATATATATATATGCATATTTATATACATATATATTTCCATATATACATATATACATATATATATATACACATATATTTATATACATTTATATACATATATATATATATACATATATATATACACATATATATATATATATATATTTATGTACATATGTTTATATACACATATTTATAATTGCACATATATTATATATAGTTTTATTTACACCATCTTATATTTCATAGATCCAGTGGGAGTCGGCACAGGCTGCACCTCCCGACATCATCGAGCTGATGTTGTCGTCCCCCTCTGCAGCACAGGCTGCCAAGGTCGCGGGGATGCCGGATTTCCCCTTGGGCCCGTTCTGTGACAAACCCAAATGTCCTGTTTTTCTCAGTTTTGGGGTTTTTGAACATCACTCTTTCAAGTATCTGTTGAATTATATCCCCAAGAGTTGGGTGATGTGAAAAAAAAACCGACATTTAAGACCCTCTGTTTTTGTTTTACCATTCTGCCGCCTTGAGTGTCCTGGCGTGGTCATGAAAAACTAGAATCAGTCAAGCAACCTGATAGTCTGGAAGGTAGGCCAGGCATCTTGCGGCCACTGAAAAAATGGGGTATACTCCGAAATTGCCAATTAATAGGGAATATGATATTTTTTTTCCAGTGGATAGAGGGGTACCCAATTTTCAGAAACCCATTTATGTCTGTGTATGTGTGAATTTGATTAACATTTTCTCAAACAAATATACAAATCAACAATGTTTTGTTGAATATCGATATCACCAATGAATAATATGATTATTCCTAGTATCAGTAGTATTTTTTTTGTGTAGACATTGTTCACATATCATCATATATAAAGCTACACAAATGTTTATTAGCAACAACAATGGGCCTTGTATGGTGCTATACTGGTAGTAGATATAGGTCCAATCAACAACAGTCAGATTCTGCTGGTGATTGATCTGATGGTTGATTATGAAACATGGTTTATGCTATATAGCTAGTTTCATAGTGAGTATGGACTAGTCTAGAACTGGGTTTGTTCATGACCCGAATCCTGCCGGTAATCGAAGATGGTAATGGAAAACCTCTGTGTTTAGGATGAGATTCATCTACACATGGGTAGGTAAGGGAATTTCCGTGGCCACGTTGTTAAGGCCCCACCACCAAGTGGTATTTCTCGCCAACAAAAGCGACATGATGATTTCGGACATCTGGGACGGTGGCTGGTTTGGTCCCACGAAATGAGATCGGAGACCCCCCAGGAGTCGCGGTGTTATTCATCAGGGTCGTAAACCAGTTGCTGAATAGAAGTAGGATGATCTTCCAAGTGTATCTATTAATAAATCCAATATTAATGGATTCCGAGTGATAGCCCCGAGTATGTCAAACATAACAATTTTTACATAAATTTCAAATATCATTTATGTATATATATATATATATATACACATACACATCATATATACATAGTTCGTATATCTATCTATCTATCTATCTATTTATCTATCTATCTATCTATCTACCTGTCTATCTATCTATCTACCTATCTATCTATCTATCTATCTATCTATCCATCCATCCATCCATCCATCCATCCATCCATCCTATCCATCTTATCTATCTATCTATCTATCTATCTACCTATCTATCTATCTATCTATCTATCCATCCATCCATCCATCCATCCATCCATCCATCCATCCATCCTATCCATCCTATCCATCCTATCCATCCTATCTATCTATCTATCTATCTATCTATCTATCTATCTATCTATCTATCTATCTATCTATCTATCTATCTATCTATCTATCTAATCTATCTATCTATCTATTTATATATATATGTATATACATCATATGTATATCATACACACATATAAGATATTGAAATAAGATAGCCACCATATCCTGCCATTATGACTGGATATGATTAGTTCTTGTGATCCTCGTAGTGTATGTGGCCTTGCCCTGCTGTTTTTGGAGCGTACGTCCAAGGCGCGAGTGCGTCATCAGACTGCTGCGGATGTGGCAGAGGAGGGTCTGCGTTCTAGGGTGCGGGTGTTTTCCATACCATTTGGGCATTAAACTGCCCACTTTATGTGGATAAACGATTGATATGATGGGAACATGAGAAAGATCACCAACAAAGTGATTTGGGTGTGTCTGGAAATGAGGTATGCAGTATACCACCGGATAGCAATTTTGAATAGGAGAAAATGAAGAGTATTCAGTGGAGAATGGGGTATCCTGTTTCCCACAAACCCATCTGGGTGCACATTTTCAGACTTCCTGAGACGAAGATATGGTCAGTAACTTTGTACTAAGCCATGCATTTTGGTCGTTTTGGTGTACCCAAGGACTTGAGCCCTATCCAAGAATTTCTTTTGACCACCTGGTCACTCCTAGAATCCACCATTTAAGTTGGATTAGCCAAGCCAGAAGCCCTGGAACTGGTAGTTTGAAGAGCACAAACACATCTACCCTCTGGTAAACTCACATACAGCTATGGAAAATCACCATTTTTAACGGGAAAATATACTATATATAAATGGCCATTCTCAATAGCTATGTTAGTTTACCAGAGGGTAAGTACATTCTCAGAAGATCAGAATGGATCTGGAATGCCGCAAGACTTTTGTGGCGATCGTATTGAGGTCCGGCTTGACAAGATCCAAAAAAGTCGGTGAGATTTTTGGAGCAGATCATATACTATTCTGGTTATTTCCCGTTCAGGTTTGAGATGGTTGCGCAATCATAATAAATTATCATAAATTATCTACTTGTACAGTTATGATTTATATTACTATTACCTACACTTAATGTAAGTCATAGCCTACAGTAAATCATATATTCTACAGTATGACTTATAAAGTCATACAGGTTCTGAACGCCGCGGTGGCGGTGGGAATCCCTGCCGCCCTCTGAGGTAAGGCAATCCCTTCCCAAGAGTCACGCAACAGGATGAAATCACCCTAGTTCTTTGCATCTTTAAGTCATTGGATTGGTTTAAGGGAAAATCTACAGGAAACCATGGATTTTCCCATGAAGTATAGGGGTTTCCTGTAAATTTTCCCATTAACCAATCCATTGATTAAGATGAGATCTTTGTGGTTGGTTCCCCTCTGTTTCTTTTGCATTCCAGTGATGCAGGGCTTGGACATGTCTGCTGAGTTGGTGGAACGGCTGAGAAGATTGGAGAGGTGACGCTGTCGCGTTTTTTGGTGCTGATGCAGACCTTGGGTTTCCAAGATCATTTTTAAAATGGAGGTTTCCTAAAATATGGGTACCCCCAAATCATCCATTTTTGTTTGGGATTTTCCATGATCAACCATCCATTTTTGGGTACCCCCATTTTAGGAAACCCACAAATAGTAGACCTGGGTTCCATTTTATATTTTCCCAATAGGATATCTAGCAGGGGGGAATCTATCGGGAATATGTCTTACATTGTTTTGCAGCACCTTAATCAGAGTGAAACCTTGGCAAAACAGTAGTTTAACCCTCTTGGCATCTTGAAATCCTTAGGAATCCTTTTGAACAGAATGGTTGTTCAATTGAAAGAACAATCAAAGAAGGCTGTTTTATGTTTTTATATTTTCTGGAATGCCAGGATGAATGGTAGAAAGATCTGCAAGCTACGAGTTCAACCAACACAAGGTCTTATCACCATTTATCACAAGTGTGGAAGCTCCCCAAGTTTCCGCCGGTGTCATTGATTCAAGGTGGTGCTCGCCAGTTTCGTTTGTAGGTTGCAACGCATTATGACAGCCATGAACTATAGACTTTATAGATATCTCTACCTCAAACCCAGTTAATATTATGTTAATCTACTTAGTTCTACCACCTTATCTAACAATTTTGGGCACTACCTTGCTTTGCAAATGAAAACTCTTAGTTTGAACCCTTGGACATTGCAAACTTCGGATTCGAGAGGAATTACTTGTCGAGGTGGATTTCCTTTGTGGCTTATTACCCATCCCCTGCTTTGAATTACGAGGGGATGTTTACTGTAAGAATGGGCTGTTTGTTCGGCCTAGGCTCAACATGTTTGGTAAATCACATCTATTCTCCATTTGTTGAAGCTCCAGATAGTACCTTGTCGATTTTGAACACAGTGTACTCAGAAATCCATGGGTGAATCATCAGTTGTGCTGTAGAAAAAGCGACTTTTGGGACATCATTTCAAGTGTCCCACATGGCATCGGCAACATCCGCAAGGTCGGTGCCCGACGCTCCGGGGAAACTTCGATGTCCCACTTGTGGCGACGAGGCGGCTGGGTCATGATGTCATCTCGCCAATGCACAATTTGGTGACCAACCATAACAAGAAACATGTCAATACCCTCTGGTAAACTAACAGGTTGCTATGGAAAATCATCTTTTTTTAATAGGTAAATCAACTATCAATGGCCATTTTCAATGGTTAATGTTACATTACCAGAGGGTAGTGATTGTACAATGATCTAATTAATCTATCCAGTTGTTGTGGGGGAGTAGAAGAGCTATAGGTATCCAATGGTATCCATCATGATCGTAATCCGAAAAAATGTGGGATGTCAACCAAACATAGACTTAGAATGACTCGCAAAAGATAATGGCGATAATGATAATAATGATGGGTATATCACGTAATATCATCTGATATCATATGATACCATCTATATAATATTACAGTAGATGATATAATATTAGATTATATCATATTTGTATATTGTATGATTACAATAGCCAATATGATTTCGGCTGGTCGAAACTTGGTGATTTACCTTCCAGACATTGCAAGGGGAAATTCTTTTCCAACACGCCCACGGATTTAAAATTGGGTGGTTCCAATTTTGGATAAACCCGATGGGTTTGAACCAGCGAAATTCTTGATTGAATAGTGTATCCCTCAGAAGATACTTGAAGTTATATTCGTCTCCATGCTACCTGGGATGATGATTGTAACTCATAATTTTCGGATCGGTTCCAACCACCAAAAAAACCAGATGATATCATACATCTCCAGGGCAGCATACAAACATGGCAGCTGAAAATGCACGGAATTCCAATTGTTTTATTTGTTTATGTACTAGAAATTATCGCAGATTTCCCTCCGATATTTTACATCGAACCTGCGAAATGGGGTGACCAGAGGTGTCCGTTATACCGAACACAGCAGGTTTGGGGCAATTAACTTCAATCACCCAACCCGAAAGTGTCTTTTCTGAGATGGGAAAGTGGGCATTTCATCTCCAACTTTTTGTCAGCTGAGAATGGACGCATCATCACAAAATACTGTATTTGCCGGTCTCTCAGCAAAGTTGCAGTCAGACTGATGTTTTTTGTTGCTTGGACTGGCAGCGGTTCATGTCATTTTTAGTTAGATTTCCAAAGTCTCTCCATCATCCAGGCCCAATGAAGCGTGTGGCTGTGTCCGAAGCATGTGGGGAGAATGTGCTGGAAGTTGGCGTGGTCCCATAATTTTCCCACTGCATTGTTGTTTTGAAACAAATCGAGGATGACCACAAGTTTATTGATACCCTTTGGTGATATAACGAAACTATGGAAAATCCCCATGTTTAAATATTCTCAATGATTTAATAAAGCATCTACACATGCACCATTTTCCATAGCAATTTTCTCATTTTGGTGAAGCAATGACGTGTATGCATGTGTATTTTCAGATCCACCCATCGATTCCTTGAGCAAAACAGACATCGACAGGTCATGAAAAGAAGTCAACTGATCAAGCTGCGCCCAGATCTCAGGGGCCATCCCACAGTGATTTGGGTATAGCGAAGCATGCGAAGGGAGGGTGAACTGATGAGCCAAGGAAGTTTGCTATGATTATGATTGATTATGATTAACTAGATTAATTATGATTATATATCACATTGAGTATTTTTGAGGTCTAGCCTGAGCTAGCTACCATTGCCCTGAGATTACGACGGACAGTGTATAAGTTGTTTCTTTTCATGTTTGCCGATGAGTACCCTGCAAGTTTGGCTTTTCCAGGTGTAGAAACCGCTTGGCGTCTTTTAGTTTATCTCATTGGATTGGTTGAAGGGAAAATCTACAGGAAACCATGGGATTTTCCCATGAAATATAGGGGTTTCCTGTAAATTTTCCCTTAAACCAATCCAATGATTATCCACTTGGCATGTAAATTCCTCCGGGCGAGAAGCTTGTAGCGCGAACTCAAGGGTGAATGACTGAGCAGCGTAGTTTATTTCGGCTACGAGGACCCAGCACAAAGTCAAGGTGGTGCAGTTTAACTGAGCATGTAAGCAGCATAGCAGAATCCAAATGATTCCAAGCAACAAGCACATACAAACACGTAGATTCAACCAAGAGTTATAACTGGGGATGTGAAAATAATGATTAACTAAGGAGGGTCATTTATTTTTGGAATTTTTTTTGGGACAGTTTTTGGATTTTTTTTTGGATCTCCTACCTCTCCGCTTTTAGTTTTTCCTGCTTCTCTGCTTTTCTGCTTCTCTGCTTTTCTGCTTTTTTGCTTTGCCGCTTTTCGTTTTTCCTGCTTCTTTGCTTTTCTGCTTCTTTGCTTCTCCGCTTTTCGCTTTTCCTGCTTTTCTGCTTTTTCGCTTTTCCGCTTTTCGCTTTTCCTGCTTTTCTGCTTTTTTGCTTTTCCGCTTTTCGCTTTTCCTGCTTTTCTGCTGTTCTGCTTTTTTGCTTTTCCGCTTTTCGCTTTTTCTGCTTTTCTGCTTTTTTGCTTTTCCGCTTTTCGCTTTTCCTGCTTTTCTGCTTTTCTGCTTCTT
>BGPT01000379.1:40851-53003 GCA_003297045.1 Symbiodinium sp. clade C Y103
GATAGATCATAGATCTCATGACCTACACCCTCAGATGCTTGTTGTTTGTCCGCGGGCTTTGCAAACCTGCACCGATGACACCAATGATGATAGCAGTGCGTTTTGATACCTCCGGGGAGCATGTACACTTCAGGACTCCTTTCTGCGAATAGTTTTCACACAGATGTTCAAATTTGCGTGACTTCCAATGGCATCATTATGTGTCGTGAAGGTCTTTTCTTTGCAATGTCACTAGGGTCACTNGCGAATAGTTTTCACACAGATGTTCAAATTTGCGTGACTTCCAATGGCATCATTATGTGTCGTGAAGGTCTTTTCTTTGCAATGTCACTAGGGTCACTAGGGTCACTATGGTCACTATGCGCTTCGCAAACCTCCTTCAATCAACAGGGGTAGCTCAGTAGCTTTGACAAGGTGGTTGGACATGTTTGAACATTCTGAACTCCGAGTTCCTCGATATGAGAGAATTCTATCATACAAAAGTTGTAAGACTTACCACCTACAGGGCAACCCATGATTCCATGATTTTCCATCATTTTCTGGATGGTGGCCTTGCAGTTCCTCTTGGTCCGCNCCGCTTTGGTTCCTCCCACTTCTGAAGAAGTTCCTGGTTGTCATCCTCACTTCTAGCTGTAGGTGACGTTTGGCTTGCAACACTTCGGGCATGAACATTACGATCCAATGGGAACAGAAACGCGTGGTGCCTGTAGTATTTACCATCATCGTGTTTCAGGCAGCTATGATGGATAGANAAGAAGTTCCTGGTTGTCATCCTCACTTCTAGCTGTAGGTGACGTTTGGCTTGCAACACTTCGGACATGAAGATTACGATCCAATGGGAACAGAAACGCTTGGTGCTTGTGGTAATCAACGGTAGTCCTTCACAATCCTCCAATGTGTTCCGGGCGGCTAAGATCGGTAGATCATAGATGTCCGCGGGCTTTGCAAACTTGCACTAATGACACCAATGATCTTCCCAGTGTCTTGACTTCTTCAAGGTTTACTTCAGCACTCGTTGTCATGAACGGTTTTCAGGCAAACATGTTCAGACTTGTTCATCTTTCAATGGCATCAGTATGTGTTCTGAGAGTCCTTCGCGTTTCGCCACGTCACTCTGGTCAGTTTGTGATTAGCAAATCGCGTTGCTGAAAAAATACCTGAGTGCTAGGTAGCTTTGACAAGGCTATGCGTGAACATATTAGACTCAGAGTTCCTCAAGATGAACAGGGTATACAACGGTTGTAAAACCTACCACCTACAAACCTTCCCATGGTTTTCCCTGGTTTTCTGGATGATGGCTTTGCAGTTCCTCTCGGTCCGCTTCGGTTCCTTTTACCTTGAAGGAGTTCCTGGTGCAACAGGGTCAACATTGTCACCTTCATTTTCACTGTAGGCAGTTTCGGATAGTTGTGTCTTGCAACACTTCGGACATGAATGAATGGCAACAGAAACGCTTGGTGCCCGCCGTAATCAATGATAGTCCTTCACCATCGACCACAACAGCTAATTAACCCTACCACCGACAGGGCAACACATGGTTTATCATGGTTTGCCGCGGTTTTCAGTGGTTGTACAGATGATGGCCTTGCAGTTCCTCTTGGTCGCTTTGGTTCCTCCCATCCTGAAGAAGTCCCTGGTGCAATCGAGTTCACATTGTCATCCTCACTGTACGGGGTTTCGCTTGCAACATTTCGATACATTTCGGACATGAACCAATGGCAACAGAAACGCGTGGTGCTTTTCAACGGTAGTGCTTCACCATCCTCCAACTTGTTCCANCATTTCGGACATGAACCAATGGCAACAGAAACGCGTGGTGCTTTTCAACGGTAGTGCTTCACCATCCTCCAACTTGTTCCAGGCGGCTAAGATGGATAGATCATAGATCCCATGACCTTTGCCCCAAGATGCGTGAAGTTGTTTGTCCGTGGACTTTGCAAACCTGTACCAACNACCTCCGAGGCGCACTTCAGGACTCCTTTTTTTGTGTATGTCGGACAGATGTTCAAACTTGTGCGGCTTCCAATGGCATCACCGTGTGTTGTGAAGGTCATTTGCATTTAGCAACATCACTACGTCACTGTGCGCTTAGCAAACCTCGTTCAACCAGCATGGATCAGCATAGTCAATTTAGTAGTTTGGACAAGGACATGTTTGAACATGTTGAATTCAGAGTTCCTCAATATGAACAGGGTATACGATGGTTGTAAGACCTACATTGAACAGAACGACCCATAGTTTCGCATGGTTATCATTTTTCATCGGATTTCCGGATGATGGCCTTGCAGTTCCTCTTGGTCGCTTTGGTTCCTCCCATCCTGAAGAAGTCCCTGGTGCAAAGAAAGTCAAGATTGTCATCCTCACCGTAAGGGGTTTGGCTTGCATTTCGGACATGAACCAATGGCAACAGAAACGCGTGGTGCTTTTCAACGGTAGTGCTTCACCATCCTCCAACTTGTTCCAGGCGGCTAAGATGGATAGCTCATGGATCCCATCTCCTACGCCCACCTCTGACACCAATGATCATTTGAGTGGGTTTTGATACCTCCAAAGCACGCTTCAGGACTCATTGTTGTCAGTGGTTTTCAGATAAATGTTCAAATGTGTTTCCATTCAAATTCAGCTTGGATGACCATGTGTCGTGAAGGTTCTTTATGTTTTGCAGTGTCACTATGGTTGTCATGTCGTCACTATGTGCTTTGCGAAGCGCATTTAGCCAAGATGAGCACTTTGATAGCTTGTTCCTCATCATGAACAGGCTATACATTCAACGTACCACCTACAGGGCAACACATGGTTTATCATGGTTTGCCGCGCTTTTCAGTGGTTTTCCGCATGATGGCGTTGCAGTTCCTCGTGGTCTGCTTTGGTTCCTCCCGTACTTCAGAAGTTTCTGGCGCAAAGAAAGTTCACATTGCCAACGCTTGGGGCTTGAACCAATGGAACAGAATCGCGTGGTGCTTGTGGTATTCAATGGTAGTCCTTGACCATTCCTCCAACGTGTTCCAGGCGTCTAAGATGGGATAGATCATAGATCCAATCACCTATGCCCCAATATGCGTGAAGTTGTTTGTCCACAGGCTTTATAAACCTGCACCAATTCCACCACTGATCATTCGAGTATGTTGTGATGTTGCCTCCGAGGTGCACCTCAGGACCGTGTTTTTGGTGAATGGTTTTCAGACAGAGGTTCTAGCTTGCTCGGTTTCCTGAGGCATTTGTATATGCTGTGATGGTCCTATGCGTGTAGCAGTGTCATTAACGGTATTTTGTCACTTCTTGCTTTGCAAACCTCCCGCAACAAAGAAGACTAGCTCAGTAGCTTTGACAAGGATGTGTTCGAACATGTTGAACTTTGGTGAGCAGGGCAACAGCTAGTTCAACCTGCCACCTACAAGGCAACCCATGGTTTTCACTGGCTTTCCGGATGATGGCATTGCAGTTCCTCTTGGTCTGCTTTGGTTACTCCCATCCTGAAGAAGTCCTGGTCCAGAGTTAACATTGTCATCCTCACTGTAGGCAGTTTCTGATAGTTGTGGCTGTCAACACTTCGGACATAAACCACTGGGAACAGAAACGCGTGGTGCTTGCAGCAGTCAACAGTAGTCCTTGACCATCCTCCAACTTGTTCCACCCTAAGATGCGTGAAGTTATTTGTCAGGCTTTGCAAACCTGTACCAAATACACCAATGAGACCAATGATTGTTCGAGTGTGTTTCCATACCTCCAAGGCTCAATTCAGGCCTTTTTTGCAGATGGTTTTCAGACAGATGTTCAAACATGTTTGATTTCCAATTGGATCAGAATGTGTTGTGAAGTTCGTTTCGTTAGGCAGCGTCACTATATGGTCACTACGTGCTTTGCAAACCTCATTCAACAAATGTCGGTAAAGTGGAAAAAGACTTGAACATGTTCTACTCAGAGTTCCTCAAATGAGCAAGGTATACAACGGTTGTTCAAACTACCTTCAGGACAACCCATGGTTGTCCCATGATTTTTATTTGGTTTCATTGGTTTTCTGGATGATGGCCTTCCAGTTCCTTTTGGTCCGCTTTGGTTCCGCCCACGTCGCTTCCGTTTCTTGTGCTTCTGAAGAAGTTCCTGGTGCGAGGGAGTTCACATTGTCATCCTCACCGTAGGCAGTTTCGGATAGTTGTGGCATGCAACACGTGGACATGAACCAATGGCAACAGAACCGCATGATGCTTGTGGTAATCAACGGTAGTCCGGTAGTCCATCAATGTGTTCCAGGCGGCTAAGATGGATAGATCATAGATCCCATGACCTTTGCCCCAAGATGCGTGAAGTTGTTTGTCCGTGGACTTTGCAAACCTTTTTTGTGTATGTCGGACAGATGTTCAAACTTGTGCGGCTTCCAATGGCATCACCGTGTGTTGTGAAGGTCCTTTTGCATTTAGCAACATCACTACGTCACTGTGCCCGTAGCAAACCTCGTTCAACCAGCATGGTCGACTTTGTAGTTTTGACATGTTTTGACATGTTTTGACAAGGACATGCTTGAACATTTTGAACTCAGAGTTCCTCAATAATATGAACAGGGTATACCACAGTCGTAAAACCTAGGACATACAGGGCAGCCCATGCTTGTTCTGTGTTTTTAGTTGGTGTTTCGTGGTTGTACGGATGATGGCCTTGCAGTTCCTCTTGGTAGGCTTCAGTTCCTTGGTGCAATCGAGTTCACATTGTCATCCTCACTGTAGGGGGTTTGGCTTGCAACATTTCGATACATTTCGGACATGAACCAATGGCAAGACCTTTGCCCCAAGATGCGTGAAGTTGTTTGTCCGTGGACTTTGCAAACCTGTACCAACGACAATGATCATTCGAATGTGTTTGATACCTCCGAGGCGTACTTCAGGACTCCTTTTTTTGTGTACTTCGGACAGATGTTCAAACTTGTGCGGCTTCCAATGGCATCACCGTGTGTTGTGAAGGTCCTTTGCATTTAGCAACATCACTACGTCACTGTGCGCTTGGCAAACCTCGTTCAACCAGCATGGATCAGCATAGTCAATTTAGTAGTTTTGACAAGGACATGTTTGAACATGTTGAATTCAGAATTCCTCAATATGACCAGGGTATACGACGGTTGTAAGACCTACATTGAACAGAACGACCCATAGTTTCGCATGGTTATCATTTGTTTTCATTGGATTTCCGGATGATGGCATTGCAGTTCCTCTTGGTCCGCTTTGGTTTCTCCCATCCTGAAGAAGTTCCTGGTGCAACCGAGTAAACATTGTCATCCTCACTGTAGGCAGTTTCTGATAGTTGTGGCTTTCAACACTTCGGACATGAACCAATCGCAACAGAACCGCTTGGTGCTTTTCAACAGTAGTCCTTGACCATCCTCCAACTTGTTCCAGGCGTCTAAGATGGATAGATCATAGATCCCATGACCTACGCCCTCAGATGCTTCTTATTTCTCCTGGGACTTTGCAAACCTGCACCAACGACAACAAATGACACCAATGATCATTCGAATGTGTTTTGATACCTCCGAGGCGCACTTCGGGACCCATCTTTGTGAATGGTTTTTGTGAATGGTCCTCCGCATTTGGCAACATCATTATTGTCACTCATTCAACCAACATGGAAGCTCAGTAGCTTTGACAAGAACATGGTTGGACATGTTGAAGCTAAAGTTTCTGGATATGAACAGGGTATACAACGGGTGTAAAGCCTACCACCTACAAGGCCATGGTTTGCCATGCCTTGCAGTTCCTGTTGGTCCGCTTTGGTTCCTCCCATGTCCGCTGTGGTTCCTTTTTCCTCTGAAGAAGTTCCTGCTGCGAG
The DNA here is from genome assembly GCA_003297045.1 of Symbiodinium sp. clade C Y103. Classification (NCBI taxonomy): domain Eukaryota; class Dinophyceae; order Suessiales; family Symbiodiniaceae; genus Cladocopium; species Cladocopium sp. clade C. The sequence continues at coordinate 46,669 of BGPT01000379.1, forward strand.
GGAGTTGACGTTGTCATCCTCATTGTGAGCAGTTTCGGATAGTTGTGGTTTGCAAATGTTTGCAACACTTTGGACATGAATGAATGGTAACAGACACACGTGGTGCTTCTGGCAATCATGGTAGTCCTTGACCATCCTCCAACGTGTTCCAGGCGGCTAAGGTGGACAGATCCCAGGACATGCTACAACCCAAGATGCATGAAGTTGTTTGTCTACGCGCTTTGCAGGATCTACATGTAGAACATGCAGATATTGATTGCGTCCTGTTGGGTTGTGGGCATAGAGACATAGAGACATTCGCAGCGCCGGCTTTGGAACACGTATCTGGCAGTACAGGGCATGTAAAAGCTCGCATCACATGGTATCGGACGACCGGACCTCTAGGCTCCCGCATTTTGCGGTTCATGAGACGATAGACATGACCATCAGGAGATTTTGAGTGGATGAACTATGATGAAGTTCTTTTCCACAAGGACATGACCCCCAAACAGCTAGACTGCACATCGTTGACTTTGTCTTGCTTGTACGGATATTCAATGGTTCAAATCAAGCTCGAAGTGAAGCTATGACAATGTCAAGGACTTTTTCATGTCGTAGCACATGTTTGAATACGTGTGACCTGTGGTCAAAATGGTCACAATTTCTGTTGACTGATACTGATACTCGTTTCAGATGGATGAAAGTCCAAACTATCAATCACTGCATGAGAATGGCACAAGTTTTTGACCACTACTCACACACGGGAGCAGCTTTCCTTTAAGGTCTGCATGCAGGGTTTTCAGTTTTTTTCGTGTTGATTGGTGACACAGAATGACACAGAGACAAGAACCTTCAACGTGGACGTAGACACCGTGACCTTTGCTCGTTGCTTTTTGAAGATGTTTGAACCAGGTAATCCCAGGCATCCTTTCCATTCACCAATGAGATGGCAAGCCGTTTCACAGCGGAGTTTCCACGTGTGACAAGTGGCAATGACTTGGTTTTGGTGTAGGGCACTAGAAATCCGCAAGATGTTCCAACTTCTATGACTTCTAAAGGCGCTAGCGTGTCACGAAGGTCCCTTTGCTTCCACTACGTCACTAGGTGCTTTGCAAATCTCAACCAACGAAGATTGGTAACTTTGACAAGAACTTGGTAGACCCTGTGTGGAGTTCCTCTACATCAATGAAATATTCAAGGGTCGTTAAGGCTGTAACTGAGCTTTGGGCAAACTCAAGGCGGCTTCGCAGTTCCGCCTGCAGAGGCACTGTCTTAGGTTTGGTTTCAGCTACAGCTACACGTGTGACTATCAGTGTTCGCCGCGGCTTCTTCAACATCCACGCTGGCTACATTTGTCTAATGTCCTTCCCTTACATCCATCCTGCGCGCAAGGTTTCCAGACGGGGCCAACAAGAATTCCTATGTTGAGATAATATGTTGAGATTTAAAAAAAATGTGGTGTTCGTTCTGTTCCAGCGAGACATGCCCCTGAACATCCTGATCACCTGCCTACTAGTTTTGCGCGCAAGCTGCACATGTAACATGAGTCGAAGCCAACTTGAGAAGGAGTATGGAATTCTATGACAACCTACTCCTGTATCTCCAGGGCAGCAGGTTTTTCATGGTCGGAGTGACGTTGTGGCTTGTTTGCAAAACAAAAACCTCAACTGGGCAGATGACATTCGTTTACTTTTCCGACCTATGTGTGGTAGTCAAGTTGATGCAGGCTTCAGCCCAGCGAGCGTTCAATAACATGCCCTTGTTTGCGATTATTTGGGATGATGTTTATTATGGTTGGTTCCGGGTATGTTTTTATTATTTTTTATGTTTATTCTCTATTGTGGGTTTACAACATTGAATTAGTTGATTAGTTGATGATTTCGAATGCTGACAGTGCCTTCATCTATCCGGAATGTTGTTTCCCTTCAACTACATCAATCTCGCAAATCGCAAACCTCAAAGAATGGATGACTTTAGCCCAGGGAGATCGTTTCCCAGATGGAGCATCAAGGGGCCATGGTCGGTCATGATGGTAGCCCTTCACATCCGATTCCAAGTGGCAAACAAAGAGGCAACTACATTTTGTACACTGGTGTTTTGATACCTTTTGAGCACAGTTCAGGACTCGCAGTAAGGACATGAGCTCACATGTGAGAGAACAATGTTGGGTGGGTATGGATACAGAGGAATGCGTGGCTCCGGCCACCGCAAATGTCATCGTTTTTCATGGTGCAGATAATCAAACGACGACAAGGACCAAGATGACAGGAAGACCATGGAAGACCTATATTCTTCAGCATTCTTCCGCATTAACCTGACGCACAAGCTTTACAGAAAGGACCAGCAGGATTCTTAAAGTTGACTCATTGAACATCATCGAAGTCTTTCCATTGCAGGATGACATTACTTGTGTAGTCGTGGGAAACTTTGTCACCCGTGTTTCAGCTTCGGAGATGTTAACCTCTTCTTTGACGCAAGCAGGGCAGGAATCTATGTTTGGCCATGTTTGACACATTTCAAAACTGACCGTGAGGCAATGTGAGGCAACCATTTTCCGGCTATGGTCTTTGTATGTAGATGGCCTTCGTTTTCATTCTTCAACCACCTCTAATCAGCTTGCTTCCCTGCACAGACAAAGACCTGCTCTGCCAACTACGACGTGGGCCGTTTTCAGGTGTTTCTGAGATAGGCAACTTTTTGCAAGATGTTGCAGGACTTACAAGGTCTTCAAAGCCAAGTGAAAAGATGTTTGTAGGCTGGTAGAATGTGCTGATCCCTTGATGCATCGATATCCACAGATCAGAAATCATAGGATGTTGCGCGTGCCGTTTTTTATGGCGTGGTGGAAACCAGTCGTGCGGTGAAAACTGGTGACTCTGCACGGTAACTTTGACGATGGTACAACCCAGTTGAGGTCCTCAACACCAAAATTTGGTCATGGTAATGACAGTCCATGGTAGCCCTTAGCTGCTTCTTGGCGGCAAGATTGATCAAGTCCACGATGTACTACGTCCAAAGGTGCGAATATCTTCATCACAGTGTTACTGTTTGGATGAAGATAGGTTAGACTTTGTGTGCAAACTTTCATGGCGCTTTGCAAGGACCAGGTAGGATTCAGACTGCGATAGAATGATGTTGAGTGGTTTCTCAATCAGCAAGGACGGGATGGTGTCCATACAAGCTTCTGGACAAATGAGATTTCTCAAGTTGACTCATTTACTCATTGAACTCTTTCGAACTGCACAAGACACCACTCCAAGTTTCCTGACAGGACTGTATGGCCCATTAGTATTGCACCTGCAGATTTGTATGCCATGCTCCCACAAGAACTGGACGGAAATCTACGTTATCATGTGCCAAAACTAATTGGAGGGCAGCGGTTTTCCAACAATGTCTTCCAATACAAACGATACAAGGCTCCCAGTGCATGTCCGTTTTCCGTTGAGCTTCGCGCGTGGCCGCTGTTACAAAGATCTTCTGTGCAGATGTTTACAGACTTTTCCAGGGAGATCATGCAGTCAGATGGCATTCATGTCATTATGCCTTCTCGAAAGGTTTGGTGTAGGGTGTTGACCATATGTTGGACTGATGTTGGAACATGTAGAAATATGACTTGAAAGACCCTTAGTGCCTTAGTGGTTCACGGATGTCGCTTACCTTCAACTAATCACTCGTGCAAACCTCACAATCACAAGAAAGGAAGATGCTGATGCTTCGACAAGAACAAGTTTTAGCGATTTGGACTTCCTCAACATGAACGAGTTGTTAAGGGTGTAAAGGGAGCACATCAAATTCACCTTGGGCAGTCCATTTGTTTCACAGGGCATGGCAGGTCCGATGGGTATCAATGGGTCCCCTTTGAGCACAGACATGGAGGGTTTCGGACCAGGATCCAAGTGGCAGAACTCGTGGCTCCGGCCACCGCACATGTCATCGTTTTTCATGGTGCAGATAATCAAACAACAACAAGGACCAAGATGACAGGAAGACCATGGAAGACCTATATTCTTCAGCATTCTTCCACATGAACCTTACGCACAAGCTTTACAGAAAGGACCAGCAGGACTCTTAAAGTTGACTCATTGAACATCATCGAAGTCTTTCCATTGCAGGATGACATTACTTGTATAGTCGTGGGAAACTTTGTCACCCGTGTTTCAGCTTCGGAGATGTTAACCTCTTCTTTGACGCAAGCAGGACAGGAATCTATGTTTGAGCCTCACCCAACCTGACCGTATGGATGAATTTCATTGAATTTAACTTCCATTCTTCACTGATCTTCTCTGGGTTGTTTGGATGCATTCACCAGATTTCATTGGTGGTTTTCACAGGTGTAACCAGAAATCATAGCAAGATGGCTTTTGTTTCGCTACGTCACGTGGGGGAGACTTTCATGTGCAGTTCCTCTCCGCTACAAGTGACAAGGACATGAAGGACCTTTGTTCGCATAGTGTTCAGCATGATTCAGCNTACGTCACGTGGGGGAGACTTTCATGTGCAGTTCCTCTCCGCTACAAGTGACAAGGACATGAAGGACCTTTGTTCGCATAGTGTTCAGCATGATTCAGCCAAATGTTCGGACTATGACTTCGATTGACTTCGATATGTACATGTCATGAACCCTTCGATTTTTAGCAGCGGACGCGGACACTGTGTGCTTTGACAACTCCTAGTCTTAGTTAGAGAGGATATGGCCATTTTCACAGGAGTTGGTAGACATTGGTAGACTCAGTCAGGAAGTTCCTCGGGCCNGTGTGCTTTGACAACTCCTAGTCTTAGTTAGAGAGGATATGGCCATTTTCACAGGAGTTGGTAGACATTGGTAGACTCAGTCAGGAAGTTCCTCGGGCCTTGAACATGAACAGGTGTTCCAAAGTTCCAAAGTGTTGCGTGCGCAGGAGTGTGCACATGGGGTAGCTTGGTAGACTCAGTTGGGAAGTTCCTCGGGTCTTGAACATGAACAGGTGTTCCAAAGTTCCAAAGTGTTGCGTGCGCAGTGCACACATGGGGTAGCCCATTGTTTCCCTCAAGATGGTTGATTTGCAGCCCTACTTGGTGCGTTTGGGTCCCTCGACTCCTTGAAGAAGTTCGTCATGCAACGTGTGTCATCCTCGCAGTATGCGCTTTTAGCTTGCAGCGCGTCGGACATCAGAGGACAGCCTAGGACCAGAACGACGGGAAGCAAAAGTTTGGTGATGGTAGTCCATTTTACTCTTCACCATCTTCAAGAAAACTTTTACAGAGACAAAATGGAAAGATACTATGAACATCTATGAACCTAGGGACATGCTCGGAATGGGTAATGGGACGTGTTTCTGGCGCACTCTACCAACAAGCAATGATCACATCGTACTGTATCAGGCAGACCTACATTCTTCATCATTCTTCCACATTCACTTGGTACAAGCTTTGCAAAAAGGACCAGCAGGACTCTTCCCGTTGGCTCATTGAACATCATCGAACTCTTTCCTTCTCAGGAGCACATGATTTGTGTGGTCGTGCAAAACTGTGTCACTCGTATTTCAGCTTCGGAGATGTTAACCTCTTCTTTGACGCAAACTGGAATCTATGTTTGAGCCTCACCCAACCTGACCGTGTGGATGAATTTCATTGAATTTCACTCCCATTCTTCACTAATCTTCACTGGGTTGTTTGGATGCATTCACCGGATTTCATGGGTGGTTGTGACAGGTGTAACGAGGAATCATAGCAAGATGGCATTTGTTTCGTTACGTCACGTGGGGGAGACTTTCATGTGCATCTCCTCTCCTTTACAAGTGACAAGGACATGAAGGACCTTTGTTTGCATAGCGTTCAGCATGATGCAGCCAGATGTTCGGACTATGATTTCGAATGACTTCGATATGTACATGTCATGAACCTGTCGATTTTTAGCAGCGATACAGTGTGTGTGTGCTGTGTGCTTTGAAAGACACGTTTATAATTCTAATATGACATCTCCTAGTCTTATAGTCAACCAAGATGGGCCACTTTCAGAAGGAGTTGGTACATTGGTAGACTCAGAAGGGAAGTTCCTCGGGTCTTGAACATGAACAGGTATTCCAAAGTTTCAAAGTGTTGCGTGCGCAGTGCACACATGGGGTAGCCCATTGTTTCCCTCAAGATGGTCTTGCAATGTTTTGCAGCTCTACTTGGTGCGTTTGGGTCCCTCGACTCCTTGAAGAAGTTCCTCATGCAACGTGTGTCATTTTCGCAGTAGGCACTTTTAGCTTGCAGCGTGTCGGACATCAAAGGATAGCCTAGGACCAGAACGAGGGAAGCAGAAGTTTGGTGATGGTAGTCCATTTTACTCTTTCACGATCTTCACAAAGAACTTTTCCAGATGCAAAACGGAA